>ML779322.1:403447-419390 GCA_009831015.1 Picea engelmannii
GTCAGAGTGTCATTCACCTTGCAAAGAACTCAGCCTTCCATTCGAAGACTAAGCATATACAGTTGAGGTACCACTTCATACGATCCACCTTGGAAGATGGACAATTGAAGCTGGAAAAGATACACACTAGCCAGAATCCTGCAAAGATGTTAACAAAGGGAGTAACCAGAGAGAAACTGAGTTTTTGCTCAGTTTCAGTTGGTCTTCAAGAATGAAGATGAAGACGAGAAATTTTCCAGGTCCAAGAAGGTTCAGAGTCCAGCATATACAATAGCGGTGGAGTTATTGAGATCAGTCTCCAAGTGGGAGATTGCTGGTTGTGGAGCCTGATTATCTTCCTGATTTAGAGGTGTTTTACTTTCAGCCGTGTTTATACCCCATGAAGTATTTACACCCCAAAAGTATGTACACTCTTCCACGCGGGGGAGTGCAGTGGGGGGGTACCCCCTCTGCGGGGTCTGGGGGTCCTATCCCCCCAGCTGGGGGGTCTGGGGGCAAGCAGGCCCCCAGCGGGGGTTCAGGGGTGAAGCCCCCGAAGCAAAAATTGCCTTGTAAAAGTATATTGTAATTTCATTGTAAATCTGGACCATTCATTATAAGGTCACAGATCTAACAATAGAGATTATGTTAGGGTTTTTTTCTCTAGAAGGAAACCCTCTTTTATGAGGGAAATGTATTACAACTATGTATGTTGGTGAGTATTGTATTCTGAGAGAGGAGACTGTGAGAGAAAGAAGAGTAAGTTACAATAGGTTTTGTTGTAGGTTGTATCCCTTCATTTTGCTAGATAATAATAAAGAAAGGACCTGGCAATTTCTCTGGTGGACGTAGCCCACACTGGGTGAACCAAGTAAATCTGTGTCTCTCTTGTATTGTGTATCTTTTGTGTTTTGTTTCCGCATTTGTTTTATTTTATTGCTTCGTGGTACTGTTTTTCTAACATCCTTTCCATCAAACTTCCTCATATTGATCTTAGGAACATGGTTGGTATTCAACCCAAAGTTAGAGTTTCTCCATTCTTGATTCACCTTCCTTGTGTCCTCATCATGAATTTCATGGGATACATTTGCACTTTCAGGTGTCCTTTCTATGACGAAATTTTTCAATCCTTCCATGGAACCATCCATCTTTGCCTCCAACTTAGCTTCCATCTCTTGTAGTTCATCTTTTGTTACTATATTCTTTTGTAAATCATTTATGTCCCTACGCATTTCTTCACCTTCATCAAGAGTCCAAGTACGATTGTCTGGAGGCTTATTTTGTGTAGAATTTTCCCTTTTGGGTGGCATGTTGGCCAAGTATCACTTTTGAACCTTGATTTTGAGGTGGTTCTGCTAGACAATCTTTCTTCTACTATATCTCCAAAGTTCCAGCCCTTCTGGGTATGAAACTTTATTTTTTGTAGTTCTATGATATTTCTTCTCTACAATGCCACAAGTTTGATCAAAATTGGATGTGCCAAGTGGAATTTACAGTAGCTTCCCCACAACTTTCTTATTTTTGTCCTTTTCAGGAGATCTCACTTGTATAGTGTGCCTCGCACAAAATAATTGATATGAAATTCTAAAACTTGTACGAAAAATACTACATACTATCCACTATCCAATGAAACTGGTCTCACTCAATTTGGATACTCTAGGAATAAGTTATGATTGTTTTACTTGGAACACCTTCTTGAGACTAGTCAATATGACTAGTTAGATACCCTATCTTCCACATGGTGTATATACAATTCTAAGATGACCCAGAAGCTGAAATTTTTACCACATTTACCTTACTAATGTTTGTGAATATCGTTTGGATTTCAGGGTCTGAAACATTACAAAAGACATTTTATAGAAACAATTCTGCAATGACTCAGTTCAGGAAGATTCCATAACCCTATATTGCAAAGGATGTATCTCCAAAAGTATAAGGCCTCAGGAGCTGAAATTGTAACCAAACGTACCTTGATCCGTCTACTAAATACCCTCCAAGAATTTCCTTTTGAAACATTGTAGAAAAAAAGTTATAGCGAAAATTACAAGGTGTCTCAGATGTAGCAGCAAAACCCCAAGACCTTGAGCTCTGATACCATATGTTAAGAACCAAATATCAATATAGCATAGAAAAACCTCAGAATAAGTACTCAACGCCTTGAAAAAGAGATAATTTCATATAATAAGCCTCTTCAAGGGGGCAACCTCCTTATGCCCACATAAATGTACAATTACCAGATGATTCAAAATGAAAATGTCTCCTTGGTATATATAGGAGACTAGGAGGTATAATTACAACTAATGGCCTAAATCCGACATAAATAAAATAACATTATTAATATAATATGCCCCAATTAAGGGGTAATGAGCCACTATTTAGGGCTTAACATACCATCAACAAGTGCATCAACCATGCACTAAATCTGTATCACCACCTATACCAAAACAAGTGCATCAACCATGCACCAACACCTATACCAAACCATGCATCAACCATGCACCAAAACCTATGCCAAACCATGCATCAACCATGCACCATAACCTGTACCATATGACTCAACCATCAACCATGTACATCAACACCATACCAAGTACCAATCTTGTACCATACCATGGATCAACAATGTACATAAACACCTGTACCATACCATGTACCAACAATGTATCTTAACCATATACCATATCACTCAATCATGCCATGCACCATGTACCATAGGATATATCAAGAAAGTACCATCAAATATGTACCTCAACAAAGTACCAAAAAACCAAGATCATATACCAAGTATATGCCTCAACCATGCACCAAATATGTGCCAATGCCTCAACAATATACCAAAGGCTTGCCTCAAGCATGCACCATAACATCACCAACATGTAACCCTCAAAACATGCATATAAACATACCTGTAACTCTATAAAATACCTAGTGTATGTGATCACAGAACTACAGACCTTCCTCAACATTAGCAACAAGAGAATAGTATCTTCATCAAACTTTACCTTAGTCTCACCGGACTAGTTTTTGGATTAGTCACAAATCCTAACTTTCAAAAAGAATAACTTCGTACCTATAATGAATAAAGGTCTGAAACTTTTACCCAATATTATTCAACATCTTCTCTACAATTCTTCCAAGTTTCACTGCTTGGAACATCCCAGAAAAATGATTTATAGCAAAAATGGCAGACCTTGTTGAATTTTGGATTATTCTAGAAAGCGAACTTGTAGATAATTCCATGTGTAGAATATTAGATATGTAGATCTAAAACTAATACAAAACCTACTATGGAATGTAATATATCCAATGCATTTGGTCTCACTGAATTTTTATCCTCTATGAAGAAGTTATGATTGTTTTACGTGGAACACATGTTTGATACTAGTTTTCGGACTAGGCAAAAATCCTATTTTCCATAGAGTGTATCTCCAAAAATACTATGACACAGATGCTGAAATATTTACCACATGTACCTTGACATGTCTCCTCAACCTCCTCTAATTTTCACTATTTGAATCATTCTAGAAAAAATGTTATAGAAAAAATGGTAATATGACCTGTAAATAACATACCTTAGAAGACATCCTCACAAGACTTCATCCTCCCTTGGAATTTTTCCCATCTTCACTTCATCTTCCCTCTGAAATTTGAATCGGATATCCTTGGTTACCTTAGATAAAAATCACTTGCTCACTTAGAAGATATTCAATAGAATGTGTGTGAATGTACTTATGAGTGACTTCTTGAGGTGTATATATACTTTTTCTAAGTAACCTCTTTCCTTAACTTTAGGGATTCTTGAAATTTCTTGTTACAACCACTTTACCCTTTCATTGATGACCTGCAACCAATTAAGGACTTCTTAACCCATCTTTGGGGCTTCCAACTTCATGACCTCATAACTCCTCAATCGTGAGGAACCACGTGGCGTACCACCTATCACTGGAAATGGCACAATGTGTACTTATCCATCTATGATAGTCTTACTTGCAATTACATTGTCCTTATTTCATTATTCCTTAATAAACTTCAGGTCCCATAACCACACCTCTGGGGCTCCATGTAGACTACATTAAATGCACCCAACTAACTCACCATCAATATCGATCATACATATGTCCAACATCTTTGGACCTCTCCAAGGGTTGACATCAATGATAACCAACTGTCCAACACTTCATAACAACTATCTAGGTGAAGTTATTGAAGAGTTTAGTTTCATTTTAGCTACTCATTTGGTTACGATAGATTGCTCCTAGCTAGGATGGGATAGATGATATTTCATTCCTACCATCAATTAGTCTGCATCTACATGTGCATTCACAAACCATCCAATCAACCATGTTATACTTGTATTTTCCACCATAGGTTGTGAAAACATGTTATTGAATTTTATGAGGCTAGAATTGCATAATTGAGTGAAATTCTCATAATTATTTCACAAGGAAATAATTATTTTGTCACAATTTCATAATTTTTAAATAAGAATTATTTCAGAATTGAGAATAAACTCATAATTGAAAAGCAAGTTCATGGTGAGTTGGAAAAATCTCATAATTGAGCATGGAACTTGAGAAAAAAGCTCATAATGGAGAAAAAGTTCATGATAGGTTGGAAAAAGCTCATAATTAAGCATGAAACTTGTTCGTCACTTGTAATTGTTTAGTTCACATGCCATCAAACCTATGTATTCCTTGCAATTGCTTAGTTCACATGCTATCAAACTATCCATGATTTGTATCCACCTATCCATGACTTGTATCCACCTAATTCACATGTCATGAAGCCTATCTCCAATCTCTTGTAAAATACTATAAGAAGAGGCCAAATGAAGCAGATGGGGGAGAAGAGTTTTGAGGGTGGTTATGTTGTCAAAATAGAGACAAAATCTCAAGAGGCCAAGGAAGAGCATCAGGAGCCTGGAACTAGGAGGAAATCATCAACATCTAAGGTATGGATATGTTGTAATTTCTTTTTAATCATAAATAGATCATTTGGTTTTCCCCTCATATCATTTGTGTTCACTTAAATGAATGATAGATCTGATTAGAATTAGATTGGACCTAGGATTCTAATCCTTAGTAGAGAAGAAGAGAAGGTTTTTCTTGTATTTTGTACACATGAAGCAGGTTGTGGATCTTGGAGCTAGAGTTTTAGGACTGCAACAACTAGGAAATATGAAGATCCACCTCAAGAAAGGTATGCAAATATCCCCACTCTTTAGGATGATTATGAATCTATGTCTGTGAGTCTAGATCTAGGAAAATCATAAGGAATTTGCCCCATTTCTATCTAGGATCGGGGGCAAATCTTAGGGATATCTTGTTGTTCATTCAGTGAGATCCCTGTGAGATTTTATCCCATAACAATCCCTCATACCAGTAATGGCATCCAGTCTAGAATCCAGACTGGTCTCCTAAACCAAACGGTGCGTAGTCTAATTGGGACCATCTATCGGGGAGTATCCCTTACTGTTAAAGGGCAATTCTGGCCCATCGACACAAGATAAAGATGAATTCCCTACAAGAGAAGATGTTATTAAAGGAAAAATGGCCAAAGAAAGATTATAAGACCCACATTGTGTAATACAATTGGGTAGTGTAGAGGGAAACTTCTATAAGGGTTTAGATGTTGTTGTCGAGACATAAAAGGTAGTGGTTTGTTGGTGGAAGCCCATGGAAAAATCAAGAGAAATCATAGGTTTGTACAAAAATAGTTTAAAAATAACTTAGCAGTGGGTTGTTGGAAAAGAAGGAATGCCAACCATCAATGTGAATGACATCATATGGGCATGGTTACCAAAGGCAAGATGGAGAGGAGAGACAATAAAAATAAATAGGGAGAGATTTGAAGCAATTGAGGCATAACAATAATAGGTTCAACATAATGGAGAGAATGAGATGCTCATGAATGAGACTTTTATTTGAATAAAAACTACTATATTTGCTATTTTTTAATGAATTTGATAATGTAAGAAATCGTAAATTAGTAGTTGATTTTAATTGATATCTATTTCTTTAGGTAAAACCATTGAAGTTTTATTGCTCTCTTCTATCCTATCCCAAGATGTGGGTTTTGTCAATAAATTTTCCACAGTAAACAAGTCGTAGTGTTTATTGTTAAGGTGAGGAAGTTGGTAAAAATGACTAACTCATTGTCATCATTTTTTTTATATAAAACCTTATTGTATGATGATTTAAATATCTATGAAAATGTACAATTATGCAATGCAATGGTTGTTATCACTTGTTTAAATGCTATTGCATCTCTTCAATCTTGATATATTTAGCAATGTATTTCATATTGCTATTATGTATCTACATACAAAAATAAAATATTGATCATTGTGCATTAATCAGATATAGATATTATAAACACATTAGAAAATAAATTCAACATTTTGAAATCCAAATACACATTATAGCAATTCGATATTAATACAATTTTGTAATTGGAATTAACATTTTTAGATTCCAAACTTACATATTTGGAATTGAAATTTGCACTTTTGAAAATCAAAATTATTCGAAATTCATACTTTCACAATCAAAATTCACACTTTCAAAAATCAATATCCACATTTTTAGAATCCAAATTTTCATATTAAAAACATTAATATCCACACTTTCAAAATTAATATTCATAACTTCTTCACATAAATTCTAACTTATTAATTTGAATTTATAAAATCCAAGATCTAAACTTGAAACTATTTTTTCCATATTTTAATAACTTTCACAAGAATTCTAATGTAAACTACTTCTCGGGTATTAAAAAACAAAAAGCTTCAGCACAGTGAAAAGTCCATTCATGTTTTAGTCGTTTATGACAACAATTTTTTTTTAAAATATCTTAATGTTTAAATCTAGATATAGATACCCACCTTCCTACATTTGCCTTATCCAAAAATGATGCCTCACAACTTAATTTTTTTTTAATGATTTTCCATTTAGTTTGAGATATCAATATTATTAATTGATCTCACTTTTTCCTACCCAAGTATTGTTTGTTGATCCATGAAAGTAGCTATGCATTGTTGAAAAAAAGTTTGTATTTCAAATATAAAATAAATATGTTGAATATAAAATTATGTACACAACGTACAATATAGAGAGGAAGGTGGAACCCTCACGTGCACCTTGAGAGAAGAGAGAAGAGAGAGGTAGATGACCGTTGAGATAGCCACGTGTTAATTTTTTTATGGATTTATCACACATACATATACAAACATAGAGAAGGGGAGACATATGGCGGTTGAGATGGCTACGTGTTGATCCTTTGTCAAAAATAATGGATTTTTGAAATGTGTACGTACATATACAAACAAACGAAAGATCACTCGAGTTTTGACTTGGGAGTTTATTATATTTTATAGTTTTGAAGGTGACCACTTTTATATGAGATTCATCGTATGTACCCCATTCATGAAGTGAGTGGGTTTGGGTGTTGGCATTAATAGGGAATTGAAGATTGGGTCTCTTTGTTGGCATTGATTGAGTAGATGTTGTTAAGTCCATGTGGATCAGGACAATCTAACACTTAGAAACATGATTGAGTGGGGTGGGCCTTTTAGGCTTGTGAGCCTTAAAAGCTCAATCTATTGTCAATTTTCTCTCTCCATTATCAAACTAGGTAACTCTAAACTCCTCAACGATGGACATAAATCTGATTCAAATAAGATATTGAGTTCCCTAATTGTATATTGATAAGTCTATGTCCTAGAAACATGATTGAGTGGGGTGGGCCTCTCAGGCTTGTGAGCCTTAAAAGCTCAATCTATTGTCAATTTTCTCTCTCCATTGTCAAACTAGGCAACTCTAAACTCCTCAACGATGGACATAAATCTGATTCAAATAAGATATTGAGTCCCCTAATTGTATATTGATAAGTCTGTGTCCTAGCCTAGGTTTTGTCAACCCCCTTTGGTTGACAACAATCCGACACTAATTGGATTCGTAAACCCCCTTTGGATTGATTTTTCCTCTTGTCCATATTCTCTAATACAAGAAAAGTAGGCAACTCTAAACTCCTAAACCTTGGACATCAAATCTGAAATAGATAAGATGTTGAACTTAGAGTGAATGTACTAGAGGAACACTTCATGAGGAGAGTCCAATTCCTAATATATGTTTATGGTAAAGTGTATATTGAGATTCTTCCATCTACATATAACAATTATTGATTTAATGTTCTACAATTTGTAAATAGAAACTTATTTTTTTATTTTATGGAATTAAAAAAGGGATTTATTTTGGTAGAGAAGTATCTCATGAGTTTATTAGAGGTTAGGATTTTTTTTTTAATGTGATTTCCATTTTTGTTAATATGTGGGGTTTAAGGTAACTTATTGCTCATTCAATGAAATTTAATATTTTTGGCTAGCATCTCTTTTGCACAAGTCAAATGATGTAGCATTTTGTACCTATAATAAGGTTGCATGGGGTATTTAAATGGCCACCTCAGTACCTGATAACATTACTTTGGAAAGTATGTAAGGAGACAATGATCAAGGAGCTATCCAACATAGTTCCTCTTGGGGCCCTAGGGAAGCTCATCTAGAAGGTAATACTTAAGGTAATGATATAACTTTTGATGAATTTGTTGTTGATATTTAAGATTATGAATATGTTGTTCTTTGTGAAAATATAAAAAAGACACACAATGTTACGAGGAATAAATCTCCATGGTTTGGGGTAGGACCACAACAGATAGAACGACACCAATAAATCTCAAATATGCTAGATAAATGGAAATGCCAACAAAAGAAAGGCTAGAAGCCTACCTCTTCTGGATGTTCGTAGGAGGCCATCATTGAGCTCATAATCCAATGTGTAGTATTCATATATAAATTAGTATGCAGAACATAAACATTTTAGCTAGAAATGACAGAACAACAATGATATAACCAAAACAATACCAAAATAATACCATAATAACACCAGAAAGAGAACCTTGATTAATGATAGCAATGTTCACTTTCCTCTTCGAAGGGGCAACCTCCAGCAGAGCAGAGCTCTATTACAATAATATCCAAGACAAAATTTGCATACCCTCTACTTTTATTTATACTAAATCTATCTATTCAAAAGAACAATCTAGAGGAAGATCCTTCTAGAAGTGGAAGCTTCTATTAGGTCTTCTTACAATTGACTTATTCCTCCTTATTGTTAGGCCTTATTAATATTGACCTTTATTACATGGAAATATATTATTCTACCCACTTGAGGGGTTAGGTAGGTTAGGTCCCTAACATGCCCTCCCCCTTAAAATTAGCATTGTCCTCAAGGCTTGAGATGAGGAAATTGTTGCATAATTTTAGCTGGCTCCCAGGTGGCATCTACGGGAATTGTATCTTTCCATTGGACTAACACTTCCTTGATGGTGCATTGACGAAGAAGATGCTCACGCTAGTCCAAAATTGCTTGTGGTTGCAACCAGATGGATCCTTCTTCATCCAACTTGGGAAGGTTGGTTTGAGTTGGCACTTAGTTCCAATCACCTTCTTTAAGCAGGAGACATGAAAAACAAGATGGAGCTTAGAAGAACTAGGAAAAGCTAACCGATAGGCCACCTGTCCCATGTGCTTGAGAATTGTATAAGGACCATAAAATTTGGGCGCCAATTTCTAACAATGTTCGACCTTGAGTGAAGTTAGTTTATAAGGTTGCAGTCGAAGAAATACCTGGTCTCCTTCAAAAAAATGACGTTCTGAGCGACCTTGATTGGCTTGTTGCTTCATGCGATTATGAGCCATGACCAAATTCTCTTTGAGGGTACGTAGAATAGCTTCTTGAACTGTAAGTGTTTGGTCAACCGCTTGAACCTTCGAGACACCAGGCATGTAGGAGATAACATAAGGTGGCTTTTGTCCATATGCTGCTTCAAAAGGAGTCATGCGAGTAGTTTTATGGTAAGAAGTGTTGTACCACCATTCAACTAATGGTAACCATTGAGCCCATTGATTTTTCCTTTCAGTGGAAAAACACCTCAAATAAGTCTCCAAACACTTGTTGACAAATTTAGTTTGACCATCAGTATGGGGATGATAGGTGGTGTTGAGATGCAATTGGGTGCCCTGTATTCTGAACAGTTCTTGCTAAAAATTATTGGTGAAAGTGGGGTCTTGATCATAAACAATAGAATGAGGCATGCCATGAAGATTGAAGATATGATCCATGAAAAGTTGAGCCATAGTGGATGTAGTAAATGGATGTTGAAGAGCACATAAATGAGCATACTTGGAAAGACGATCAACTACCACCATGATGACTGACTTATTGCCTGATTTAGGTAATCCCACAGTGAAATCCATAGAGATTTCCCTCCAAATAGTGAGTGGAATCAGAAGCGGTTGAATTGTGCATGGGGATTTGATTGTTTCTCTCTTGTTACGTTGAAAAACATCACATTCTATCACAAAAGTGCGAACGTCCTTTTTCATACCATCCCAGAAAAAGTAATGTTTGATCCTGTCATAGGTTTTGGTAAACCCTAAGTGCCCAGTTGTGGGAGTAGCATGAAGCTCAAAAATCACTGCGGATTTAATTTGTGATTGTTTACTTAATACAAACGATCATTGTAGCGAAGCTCATCATTGTGCCAAGAATACCCTGGGGAAACTAGAGAATTGTCTTGCAATTGCTGGATCAGATGTGAAATGTTAGGATCTTGTAGCCATTCCTGGCGAATAGCTTGGAGCCAATCTGGTACAATGAAGGATAGGGAGAAAAGGGACCCTTCATCTTCATATTTTCGAGAAAGAGCATCAACAACCACATTTTCTTTTCCTTTCTTGTAAATGATCTCATAATCATATCCAAAGAGCTTAGTTACCCATTTTTGTTTCTCTGGAGAGGAAGGTCGTTGCTCCAGAAAATACTTGAGGATTTGATGATCTGTCTTAATTTGGAAGCATTTCCCCAAGAGATAAGGGCGTCGAAGATCCACTGTATGCAGAATAGACAACATTTCCTTTTCATAGATTGATTGGCCCAGATGGCGTTTTGACAATTGTTTGTTGGTAAAGGCCAAAGGCCTGCCCTCTTTCATAAGGAATGCTCCAATTCCTCTCCTGGATGCATCATATTCCAGGACAAAGGTCTTTGTGAAATCAGGAAGGGGCCAAGACTGGAATAGTGCACATAGCCGCCTTCAATGCTTGAAAGGCTAGATCAACTGCGGGAGTCCAAGTGAAAGAATTATTTTTAAGTAGAGCAGTGAGAGGTGTCGCAATATTTCCATAATTCTAAACAAACTTGAGATAATAACCTGTTAAACCCATAAAACCATGCAAGCTTTTGATAGTCTTGGGGCAAGGCCAATCCTACATTGCTTCAATCTTCTTGGGATCCACCCAGACACCAGCCTTTCCAACAATATGACCCAAGTACTCGACTTTCGGGGCACCAAAGGAACATTTAGAGTGTTTGAGGAAAAGTTGATGCTGAGAGAGTAGATGAAGAACTTGATCCACATGGGTCATAAAGTTGATGTTGAGAGAGTAGATGAAGAACTTGATCAAGTGCCTTTCTCTTCTTAGAGGGAATCTTGGCCCATGCACATGAACCAAAAATACAAAAGTGGGTCACTTTCAGTTTGAGGCCGCTCCAAGCCTCGTAGGGGGTCTTATTCTTGACAAAACTATGGGGAGATCTGTTTTGGATGTAGGTTGCACAATTAAGTGCTTCATCCCACAATCTCTGTGGAAGTGACTTTGCATGTAGCATGCAAGATGCCATCTCTTTTAGAGATCTATTTTTCCACTTAGCAACTCTGTTTTGTTGTGGAGTATAGGGAATCACGTGCTGCAACTGAATCCCAACCTCATCTGTAGCAACCTTGGAATTGGTTTGCATGTCATAGATATCCACTGCATCAGGTGTGAATATGACTCTCTTTCTGGTGCTGGAGTGTGTCATCTGATACATGGAGAGAAGATTGACGAAAAGTTTGGGAACGTGTAGCACATTCTCAAAGCTTCCGTTTGTGAGTTCAATTATTCCTTTGTCGGTGACCTCAACTAGAGAGTTGTCCCCCATCAGAATAGGAGGACCTTTGCATGCATCCAATGAAGAATATACTTCTTTTGTGGCTCCCATGTGGTGTGATTCCCCTGGATCTACGATCCAAGCATAGGGAGAGGAGTTGATGGTAATCAAGGCATGGCTAGAATTTCCTTTCTTGAGATTTTGATCTTATGGCTTCTTCTTCTTGGCACCCTTGGGGATGCGATCTCCAAGGTTGTTTTGCTGAAGTATTTGGGCCATTTGATCTATCTATTTCTACATACATGTGGATTATGAATGGAATCCTTTATGGACGTAAGCGCATTTCTCCCCTTTTCTTCCCTTTCCACCTTTGGATCTGGAGGCATCGTCGAAGGGTTTTGCGTACCCTTCATTCTTTGGATTTGCATGTGCTTTCATTTTGTCTTTGTCTTTAGATTTCTGATATTGATGACTTCTACCATCTTTCACAGTAAGTGCATGCGCCTTTGGGCCTTTTATTTTTCCCATATTGATGAACTTATTCTGCTCTTGTGTCAGAGACTCGATAAAGGCCTCAAGAGAGGGAATTGTCCAGGTGGCTCCAGAGGCAAGCCTAACTGAATGAAATGTAGATACAAACACTGAGTATTTTGGACCAATTTTGGAGAGAATGGTAAGAACCATTTGTTTCTCCTCCTTAGATTTATCAACCCAACAAGCCTTGAGTTGCGATAACAAATCCTTATATTTGGTAAATAAATCTTGGATATTGTCGAAGGTTTTTGGATCAAAAGTGAGGAATCCCACCTCGAGAATGTTTCCCCTCATCTCATCCTATTTTCCAAAAATCCATTCCATGGTGGTCCAAGCTTCATTGGGGGTTTTACAGGAGGATATGTGAAAGAGGAGATCATGAGAAATGAGATTGCAAATAGTTCCAAACGCTTCATCCATTTGATTTAGATACTTGGATTTTTCTATGGATTATGTGGGTTCGGTATTTGTGTTAATGGTTAACATGTATAATCATCTGCCTCGAAGATGCATTATCATCTTCTCGTTCCATGCAAAGAAATTGGACGATGTAAGAATGAACTCTTTTGGAAATTCCAATTTTTCATTGTCTTCAATCTTCGGTACCTGCAAAAATAATCTAGTGTGTATTTTCCCTAGCAGTATGTCATCTTTGATACCATGTAAATGTCTTGAACCTGCACAAAATATATCTAGCTAGCAAATGACATACATAATTTGTAGAGAAAATATGAGAAAAGAGAAGTAGAAGAGAAAGCATGGAAGAATTCTCATTAACCAAATGAATGAATGATAATTTACACATGATATACTCTTTATAACTCAACTAGTGCACACTGGGGGAGAATTCAATGCGCCATAGTGGTGGTCTAAAGTGATCTGGACACACACCAACAGTTACGGGAGTAAACTACCACCTAGTCTAGTCTCTCAAGAAGTTACGGGAGTGAACTGCCACTTAGTCTGAGTTAACTTGTCTCTTAGTCTTCAATTAACTGACTAAAACAGAGTGGAGTGAGGATGAGTTCAACGAATCATGAGTAATGCGGTAGACTAGTGATAATACCAAGGACAATGCGCATTAGTTGGTGATGATCCCAATGTTGCATGGTGATGATCCCAATGTGGCATCTAGACTCCACTCAACTAATCAAATTGAAGTGAGAACTGAAGAGAATATTCTCCCTAAACTATAGGAGACTGAATAAAAACTAATAAACATAGGGAAAACCTTAGGAAAAAGAAATTCTAGGTGCGTGTGAAGTATCTCCAACAGGATGTACCCCAAAGGGTCCTCTCATTCACACTTGAAGCAAGTTATCCAATACCTTGTTATGATTCTATAAATAGAGGGCCATTGTATGCAAAAATATAAGAAGTTCATTGTAATGTTATGTTGTTCAAATACCCTTGGAGAAACCACTTTGTTCTCTCAAGAATAACTTGGAAAAGTATAGCACACAAAAATGTTTTCTCTTCTTGGAAGGATTTGCCATAAAGTTCCTCATCATTGTCAATTTAGAATAGGAGAGTAGAAGCTCTACTTTGAGGGATTCAAGAGTCCTCCCTTAGGAGGAATAGGGCATTCATAAATCCCAAATTTATCATCCTGGTGTTCTCAATTTCAAAAGACCGTTTTCTATTGGGTAACCACTCTTTGTGTTCAATGTCATGCATTCTTTGTTGATAGTTGTTTAGTTTGTTTTTTTTTGTTAATCATTCTCTTTTGTTTTGATATATGCTTCTTTGCTCGTGGGTTCACTAACCTACTAACCATTGTTTTGTATTTTTTATCTAGTCCAACTAATCAATCAAGGGTCCTATTTTTTCTCACCCAAGTGACAAAAGGAACCCAACACTTTTAATGTCACAAGTCAAGGGTTCAAGATACTTAATTAAGTCACCAAACTAGTGTATTTCCTAATTGGATATCACTTTTTCATAAAAGAGAAGTTACACTTGCATAATTGAAATCACACTTGTAGAAAGTAAATCACACTTGCAGGAATTGAAATCACAATTGCAGGAATTGAAATCACACTTGCGAGAATTGAATTAATACTTGCATAAATTGAAATCACACTTGTGGAAATTGAAATCACACTTGTGGAAATTGAAATCACACTTGCAGAAATTGAAATCTATACTATGATTTACTAGTGACTTGCTCAAGTATAATGAAGATCTTGTTTTATTGTAACAATTATGTGTCCACACATTCAATGACAATCCAATATAATAACAATCCAATCTATTGGAGAATAAATCTATGATCAATTAAAAGTAACAAACTAAAGTGCAATTGTAAGCAGAGTTGCAACAATGTGAGTTGCAACAACGGAGCTGCAACATGAAAGAAATCACAGTCACATGAGTTGCAACAACGCGAGTCCCAACACGATTGAAAGTACAATGATGCGAGTTGTGGTGACTAGAACTTTAGTAGTTTCTGTGATTCCGAAGTCATAGAAGTGGAATTAACATTGAATCCTATTTTAAAATTATGGAACTCCAATAAGGAAATAAATCATTAACCACAAACGACTTGTAATTGGTGTTCTATGAAATCCAAAATTGCAACAAACTAAGGAATGAAATAACAATTGAAAAAATAAATAAATAATTGAAATATTTAAATCCTACACTAAGATATAGGCAATACCTAGCTAAGGATGGGGCCCTACCCTCTTATGCAAGGCACTGAGCTATGAAATAAAAATAGAACGATCTTTCAACACACCATTACATGAGGATGAAGAGGAAACACAATTCTATTGCAGAAGTATGAAAGTTACAACAACAACAGAATGCGATAGCAAGAATAATTTTGTCCCCCTCGGCTCTAGGGAAGATGAGGTTATTATACATTATGTCTAATATCTAAAATTATACAAAGAAATGTATGGATGGCCATGAGAATCCAACTTTTCATCCGGTTACGTTGATTTTTCCAAATTTTAGTGAAGATAAGGTGTGTGCTAACTCAGTAGGCAAACAAATTCCTCTTTCGGTCATCTACTTGCCTCTTGTATCCTTCCTATGTGAAGACCATTTCCCAAATGTCGATTGCAGTATTGATTGTTGTCTTGGTGGACTTTGTAATTGGAATCGCAACAACGATGTACTCGAAGTCACAACACGAAGAGTGCGCTTGAAGTTGCAACAGTTGAATTGTGCCTGGAATTGCAACAATAGAAAGCGTACTTGGAATTGTAGTAGAGAGGTATTGAAACCATTTTGAGGAGTTGCAACTACTGTGTTCCTTCTGTGTAGCGGTATTAGTACATGAAAATAGCAAGATCCTTTCAGAAATATGCAAGAATAGTGTATAAATGGCATATGGGGAAATATTATTACCTTAATGATAAGTAAGGAAAAACTGGATAAGGAAAGTATCAAAAAGTAAGTGATCAATGGAAAATGGTGAACAAAAAGGTATTAGA
>ML779322.1:439831-455949 GCA_009831015.1 Picea engelmannii
GAATTTCCCCCAAGTGGGGACTTTAAAAGCAATGATGACGATTATGACAATGCTGGACAGTCTTTCTCGAATGAGGAATTTAAAAGAAACAATGTTGGTGCTGATGATTTCCCTCAAAGTGAGGATTTTGAGGGTATCGATGAAGATAATGAAGATTTTCCTCCAAGTGAGGATT
This sequence comes from Picea engelmannii, assembly GCA_009831015.1. Taxonomy (NCBI): domain Eukaryota; kingdom Viridiplantae; phylum Streptophyta; class Pinopsida; order Pinales; family Pinaceae; genus Picea; species Picea engelmannii. Next base: position 440,007 of record ML779322.1, read on the forward strand.
TTGAAGCTAGTAATGAGGATGATGAAGAATATCTTTCAAGTGGCAAGTTTCAAAGTAGCGGAGATGATTACGCCATTGGTGGTCACTCTTTCCTGGGTGATAAATTAAAAAGAAACAATGTTGATGTTGATTTTCCTCCTAGTGAGGATTTTCAAGATACTAATGAAAGTTTTCAAGGCACTAAGCAAGATGGTGGAAATTTTCACTCAAGTGGGGATTTTGAAAGCAATGAAGATGATTATGTCAATAGTGGACATAATGTTGATGATTATTTTTCTCCAAATGATTATGTTGATGATGATGTTCTCAAACATTCAGCTGCAACAAATAAAGGTGATCAACATTCTCTAGTTCAGTCTCCTGACAATGTTTTGCTTGATACTCCTTGTGGTGATAAGGAACAATCTTCTAGTGAGGATGATGAAATAGTGGAGACATTGCAAAGAAACATTGTGTCTAGGACCAAGTTTAGACCTTTTTATATCGATTCAAAGCATTTTAGTTATACAAGGTCTAGGAAAGAATTTCTCACTAAATCAATTTCCATAAAAGAATTGATTTCAAGTGAATGTTGTCAAAAGAATTGTTTGAAAAACATGGACTACATGTATGCCTTAAATAAAAGGAAGGCATATTTGTCAATGAATAAGAGCATGCAAAATTCATATTTGATGGGGTGCATGATATCCACCATCCACCAATACAGTATATGATTATCGCATTGGGAATATTTTACTTTGCAGAAAGGCTTTCAAAAAACTTCACTCAATTGGTAATCTTCGTCTATCAAGAATCTAGACAAGGTTGGAAAAAGATCCATCATTTTATTCAAAGGTACATCATGGATGAGAGAGTGGGCAATTCAAAAACACTGCATTGTCATGGATGTGTGATTTCTTTTCCAAACATGGAGAGTGTATGCCAGATAGAGACACAATAGATATTCCAGATAATTTTTCAAGGAAAGAAATCTACAACTTGTACAAAGGATATGTTGAAGATGTTGAAGGAAAGGGTAATTTTATTACATATGCATATTTTACAAGAATATGAAAGAAACAATTCAACAATGTTTGTATTCCTAAGAAGTCAAGGATGGGGATTTGTAGTATATGTGCTACTCTTAAATCAAGAAGAGATAAATCTGAAGGGGCCGAAAGAGGTATGTATTTACTATTTTATTTTATTTTTTAAATTGAATAGTTATCAACTATGAAAACATACGATCAATATTTCCATTTTATGTCATGTGCAGATTCCATAATCAAAGCACTTCAAGAACATCAGAATCAACAATCAAGTGAAATATAAAAGTTGTACAAACATCGGAAAAAGTGTTATGGTGATCCAAACAAATATTTAGGTAAGATAATTGATGGCATGGACCAGAAGAAAACACTTCTACCATATTTTGTCCTTACACCCAAAAATTTACAGGAAGAGAATTTCATTTAGTTTCACTTGGTTGGTTGTATGGTTTTCAATGGAAAAATGTGTCCAAGAGTTTACTTCATAGCTCCAAATATTCATAATGATGCAAATCTGACCATCACCATAATTCATCATGTGCTCACTCACTGGTCTTGAATTCTTCCTCAAGTTCTCTATCTACAGTTGGACAACACTAGTCGTGAAAATAAAAATCAAATTGTGTTTGGATATCTAAGCATGCTCGTTGAAATGATAATCTTTCAAAAGGTGAAAGTTGGTTTTCTTCTTGTTGGACACACTCATGATCATATTGATCAAATGTTCAGTCGTTTTTCTGTAACATTGAAGAGGAAAAATGTTGGAAGTCCACCATCATTGATTGAATGTATCAAGAAAGCATACATTCCGGAGCCTGATTTTCATATATTAGAAGAAACTGTTGACATGCAAAGATTTATTCAGGGATCACATCGTGAAGAAAAATGTATTGAGCAACTTAATGACATTAGCTTCCAACATAAATTTTGTTTTAAAAAAATCGATGGGAAAACACTTATATGGGGAAAGAAATATTCAACTACTACAGAGTGGGGGCCTTCATTAGGTTTATCATTTTTGAAGTTCATTCCAAATTGTCCAATTTTTGCATCAAATTTATTATTTTTACAATCAGTTGTTGAAATCCATAATGCACGAAGGCACAATAGAGATGTAGATTATTCTGAATGCCTTGAAGAAATTAAAAATTCCATTAAGGATACATATGAGTACTTTGATGTTGTTGATTCTGTTTGGTGGGAGTCTTTTTTCAATAGTCAAAGTGACATAATTTCAAGCTCAACAAATGAAGATACAATGTTGAGGACTCCATTTCATTGGCCACGAAATATGCCAAACGAATCTGAAGAAACAAACATTGTTGAAGTTCAAGAATCTAAAGGTGCTATTGAGATTACATAAGAAGAGGAAAGAGAAATGTATATTGGTTCACGAAGGTTGCGTGCACAACGTGAAGCCATGGAAGACCTTTACAGGGGTTCAGTACAAGATATTAAGGAGGGTACCATGATTGCAGTTTTAGAGACTGAGGATCCACATGGTTATCCATTTTGGATAGGAAAGGTTATACAGATTGAGAAAGAAAATGATGATGTTGTTGCAATTGAAGTGCATTGGTATGCAACAAGTACACACCCATTCAATGGTGTGTATAAGCCAGGGATGGTGGTTGAGAAACATGTCAATAGAAAGAGAAAAAGAAAGGGTCAAAATACAACTCGTCGTCGCACTGACCTCTTAAAATTAGACGATGTTGACATACTTGTTTATGACTTCAATTTGACAAAGAGAGGAACTCTTCGCTCCAAGACAACATAGATTATCAAGAGGTTACTGCCACAAGAAATAAATGCAAGATGTGATTCTGTTGAACCTAGTCATAGATCAAAAAGACATTTGACATCTAAAATGTTGGGCATGCATGTAGACTCAGATGGTGCATTCATCGACAATAGAGAAGAGTATGGATCATCTACATCTTCATCAAAACATTCATCTGAAGACAATGTAGACTCTGATGGTATTTAAGAAACCATGAGTCAATCTAAATAAGTGTATGGAACATTTTAAGAAATTTTGTTCCATATGATGTTTGTATGGTAACTAAAAAAGAGCATTGAACTTACATATGATTTTACATGAAGTTATGAATCTTTTGTTATGTTTTATGAATGATATGTTTTTTATTATGGATAATATAATAAAAAAAATTAGCTCATATGTTTTGAATATGGTCAATATAACAATACTTTTAAGAAATTATTTATGTTTCATTCAATGTAACTTGTATTTACTTTTTTATTATTAAAAGGAAAAAATTATTAAAAAGTGTCGTTGAATTTTTAAAGTATATTGTGATATTTTCATGGCATTATGTATTACCTTGTGCTTTGCATGATAATAACATTTAAAAATTAAACATTTAAGGATTGTTTTTATGATTTTGTTTACAGTAATGATGAGTTCTTTTACCACATTATAAAAATGTGTCATTTTAATACCCCAATTTTAGAATCAGTGCTATCAGTAGCAGTACTTTTCAATTTGATGGTTGATGAGGTTTTGGTTTTAATGGTACCAAGTGATAAAAATACGATTTCAAATGATCTCAAAATTTAACGTTTTGAAAAGAAAAAAAAAATCAAAAACATCTTTTTTGTTTTTAGGTGCTGATTTTAAGGTTTTTTTGAGCTACTGTCTAAGTTTTGAAGACCATGTTTGAAAAATGTTGTAATTTTGACCCCATTTTAAAAAAATGGTGCTACCGGTAGCACCACTTTTTGATTTTGGGGTTGATTTTGATGTTTTTTTATGCAAAAATATGTGTTTTTTGGGCCAGAGTTCTCGTTTTGAGGTCACAGTTCTCATTAAGTTGGTAACTATGTTTAAAAGTATTGAAGTTTTATTGTTCTCTTCTATCCTAGCCTAAGATGTGGGTTTTGTTAATAAATTGTCCATAACAAGTCATAGTGTTTATTGTTAAGGTGAGGATGTTGGTAAAAATGACTAACTCATTGTCATGATTTTTTTATATAAAACGTTGTTGTACGATGATTTAAATATCTATGAAAATGTACAATTTTGCAATGCAATGGTTGTTATCACTTGTTTAAATGCTATTGCATCTCTTCAATATTGATATATTTAGCAATGCATTTCATAGTGTTATTATGTATCTACATACAAAAATAAAATATTGACCATTGTGCATTAATCAAATATAGATATTATAAACACATTAGAAAATAAATTCAACATATTCAAATCCAAATACACATTATAGCAATTAGATATTAATACAATTTCGTAATTGGAATTAACAATTTTAGATTCCAAACTTACACATTTGGAATTGAAATTTACGCTTTTGAAAATCAAAATTATTCGAAATTCATACCTTGACAATCAAAATTCACACTTTCAAAATCCAATATCCACATTTTCGGAATCCAAATTTTCACATTAAAAACAAACATTGATATTCACACTTTCAAAATCAAAATTCATATTCATAATTTCTTGACATAAATTCTAACTTTGAATCTATTTTTTCCATATTTTAAAAACTTTCATAAGAATTCTAATGTAAACTACTTCTCGGGTATTAAAAAACAAAAAGCTTGCATAGTGAAAAGTTCATTCATGTTTTAGTTGTTTATGAAAACTTTATTTTTTTTAATATCTTAATGTTTAAATCTAGATATAGATGCCCACCTTCCTACATTTGCCTTATCCAAAAATGATGAATTTTTTTTTAATGCTTTCCCATTTAGTTTGAGATATCAAAATTATAAATTGATCTCACTTTTTCCTACCCAAGTGTTGTTTGTTGATCCATGAGAGTAGCTATGCTGTGTTGAAAATAAGTTTGTATTTCAAATATAAAATAAATATGTTGAATATAAAATTATACACACAACGTACAATTTGGGGAGGAAGGTGGAACCCTCACGTGCACCTTGGGATACTAACCTTGGAAACGCATGAAGGAACTTCCCTGACATGAAAGGTCTCTGTGTTTAGAGAAGGGAGAGGTAGATGACCGTTGAGATAGCCACGTGTTAATCTTGTTATGGATCACACGTGTACATATACAGACATAGAGAAGGGGAGACATATGGCCCTTGAGATGTCTACGTGTTGATCCTTTGTCAGAAATAATGGATTTTTCAAATGTGTACGTACATATACAAACAAACGAAAGATCACTCGAGTTTTGACTTGGGAGTTTATTATATTTTATAGTTTTGAAGGTGACCACTTTTATATGAGATTCATCGTATGAACCCCTTCATGAAGTGAGTGGGTTTGGGTGTTGGCATTAACAGAGAATTGAAGATTGGGTCTATGTGTTGGCATTGATTGAGTAGCTTTTGTTAAGTTCATTTGGATAAGGACAATCTGACACCTAGAAATATGATTGAGTGGGTGGGCCTCTAAGGTTTGTGAGCTCTAAAAGCTCAATTTATTGTTATTTTTTTTTTCCATTGTCAAACTAGGCAACTCTAAACTCCTCAATGATGGACATAAAATCTGATTCCAATAAGATATTGAGTCCCCTAAACAAGTTTATGCTTTAGCCTAGGTTTTGATAGATGAGAGGGAAGATGATGAAAAGTGAATAATATGGAAGGAATGGACGATGACCTTTCATAGACCCATCCAATAACAACTCACCCCTAAATGAACTAACTTATTAGGGCACTATGTCATCCCCCAGGTATGGACAAGTCAAAATGCATAATTTCCAAGAAAACGTCATGAAACAAAAGAGAATTCAATGCACAGATTCAAATGTTTTGAGAATCAAAGTGACACATACCATGATACCCGGACTCATTACCTCATGGAGCAAGACCCACTGCTACTTTAGAAACAGGCTGATGGGATGGATGTTGTTGTTGCTGATAGATAGGAGGCATTGAAGAAAAGATGGGCCCTCCAGGGCCAAAGCTCAAGTCATATGGCTCTTGGTACTCCATGTCTAGGACCTGTGGGCCTCGAGACATAATCTCCTTAGTTATCCCTATGATAGGGGATAACATGTACCACATCAGTATCCTAAGATGGGTTGGGCCCGACAACCAACAGATTCGTCTATGCAAGGATTATGATTTATATAAGTAAAGGAGGAGGCCCATTCTGAAGTGGCTCTTCAAGCATTGTATACTCACGAAACTATTGTTGGAGAAAATATTGTGTTAACTAAAATTGAGAAGCCTTAAGGGCTAGTTTTGATAGAGAGAAGAAATGATTGCAAATTCTTGGGTATGTGTTATATTCTTTGCACGAGTAGTAGTGTCTACGTTGTGTCGGGGGTGCAGGGGGGGTTTGAGGGGGGTGCAGGGGGGCGACAGCCCCCCGTGTAGGGATTTGGGGGCAGCGCCCGAGATTTTTTTTTTGCCTGGGGAAACATGTCACATTTTTGCCTCACTTTTCATGTTTCCTCAATTTTCGTGTCCATTGTTGGGCGGTTTTTCGGCACATGGTTTTTGTCGATGTTTTTCTATTTCCGGTTAAGGAATTAGGGTTGTTGAGTAATCTAGGTCATTAGGTTAGGGTTTTGGATGTTGATGGCTCCTATATGTATATTGTATTGTAAACAATGTAACACTATGAATGAATATAGAATACGATGGTTTTCCTGGTTTGGGTTTCCAGGGGAAAAATCTCTGTGTAATGTTTGTATTTGTCATTGTATATTTTCAGTTCTTTTTCTGAAAATCTGTTTGTAGTAAATATTGTACAAGGTTAAAATCTACACAAATGGTGGCTTGATGTTAACTATTTTTCAACATTTATTTATTGTTTACATGTGTTGTAAGGATATATTGTTTCATATAGACTTTTCTTAAGCAATTGTTATTTTTCTCGCAGCTTGGTTATTCTTTCTTATGTTTTGTCATGAGAATATGAGTTGATAATGTATGTAATATCATGATTTGGACTAATCTGGTTATGTATTTGCATACTTATGTTGTCTAACTTTGCTACTTCATGTTGGAATACTGAGAGGAGGTGGGGGGGGGGGTGAATCAGTATAAGCACTTTATACCACTTTTAACCACAATATATATTCTTTCACTTTATCAATAATGTTCAACAAATTATCATCTATGATTACATTCAATATAAGGTTGCGAGGATTTCTGGGATTAACAGGTTATTATCGCAAGTTTGTTAAGAATTATAGAAAGATTGTGGCACTTCTCACTGCACTCCTTAAAAATAATTCTTTCACTTGGACTCCAACAACTGCTCAGAATTTTCAAACCTTGAATATGGCCATGTGCACCACTCCAGTCCTGGCCCTTCCTGATTTCACAAATACCTTTGTCCTGGAATGTGATCCTTTAGGGAAAGGTATTGGCGTTGTCCTTATGTAAGAGGGTCAGCCTTTGGCATTTACCAACAAACAACTGTCTGAACGAAATTTGGGAAAATCAATCTACGAAAAGGAAATGTTGGCTATTCTGCATGCCGTTGATTTGTGGTGCACTTATCTATTGGGGCAACGCTTCCAAATTAAGACAGATCATCAAAGCCTCAAGTATTTTTTGGAACAACACATTTCCTCCCCAGAGCAACAAAAATGGGTAACTAAGCTCTTTGGATATGCTTATGATATCATTTAAAAGAAATGCAAAGACAATGTGGTGGCGGATGCACTTTCCTGAAAATATGAAGATGAAGGCTCCCTTTTTTATCTCTCCTTCATTGTACCAGATTGGCTCCAAGCCGTTCATCAGGAATGGCTACAAGATCCCAAAAGTTCACTTCTGATACAACAATTGCAGTCCAATTCTTCAGTTTCCCCAGGGTACTCTTGGCTCCATGATGAGCTTCTATACAAAGACCATTTGTATTTAAGTAAACAGTCAAAACTTAAATCCACAATGCTTTCTGAGCTTCATGCTACACCCACAACTGAGCACTCTGGGTTTACCAAAACCTATGATAGGGTCAAACGTTCTTTTTTCTGGGATGGTATGAAACAAGACATTCATACTTTTGTGGCCGAATGTGATGTGTGTCAATGCAACAAGGGAAAAACCGTCAAATCTCCTGGCACACTACAACTGCTTCCGATTCCACCTGCTATTTGGAGGGATATCTCTATGGATTTTATTGTAGGCTTACCTAAATCGGGCAATAAATCAGTCATCATGGTGGTAGTTGATCGCCTTTCTAAGCATGCTCATTTCTATGCTCTTCAACACCCATTTACAACATCCACAGTGGCTCAACTTTTCATGGATCAGGTCTTCAAGCTTCATGGCATGCCACATTCTATTGTTTGTGATTGTGACCCAACTTTCACCAAGATTTTTTGGCAAGAACTATTCAAGCTACAAGGCACCCAATTGCATCTCAACACAACTTATCATCCCTAGACGGATGGTCAAACAAAAGTTGTCAACAAGTGTTTGGAAACATATTTGAGATGTTTTGCATTAGAAAAGAAAAATCAGTGGGCTCAATGGTTACCCCTAGCTGAATGGTGGTACAACACTTCATACCATACAAATACCCGCATGACTCCTTTTGAAGCAGTATATGGACAAAAGCCATCGTTAGTTCTCTCATATTTACCAGGTGTCTCGAAGGTCTAGGCGGTTGACCAAATGCTTATAGTTCAAGAGGCTATTCTCGGTACCCTCAAAGAGAATTTGGTCATGGCCCAGAATCACATGAAGTAACAAGCAGATAAAGGTCACTCTGAACATCATTTTGCAGAAGGGGATTAGGTGTTTCTTCGACTACAACCTTACAAGAAAACTTCCCTCAAGGTCAACCATTGTTAGAAGCTGGTGCCCAAATTTTATGGTCCTTATATAGTTCTCAAGCGTGTGGGACAGGTGGCCTATCAGTTAGCTTTGCCCAGTCATTCTAAGTTACATCCTGTTTTTCATGTTTCATGTTTGAAGAAGGTGATTGGAACTAAGTGCCAAAATCAAACCAACCTTCCCGAGTTGGACGAAGAAGGCTCCTTTTGGCTACAACCACAAGCAGTTTTGGACCAGCGTGAGCGTCTCCTACGTCAACAAACCATCAAGGAAGTGTTAGTCCAGTGGAAAGATACAACTCCAACAGATGTCACTTGGGAACCAACTACCATTTTGCAACAATTTCCACATCTCAAGCCTTGAGGACAAGGTTGTTTTTAAGGGGGAGGACATGTTAGGGTCCTACCCCTCACATAGGTAGAACAATGTATTCTGATGTAATAAAGGTCGATATTAATAAGGCCTTGCAATAAAGTAGAATAAGTCAAATGTAAGAAGACCTCATAGATGCTTCCGCTTCTAGAAGGATCTTCCTCTAGATGTTTCCATTGATAGACATATTTAGTATAAATAGGAGTCGAGGGTATGAGAACCCTAGCTTGGATATTATTGTAATAGAGCTCTGCTCAACTGGAGGTTGTCCCCTCGAAGAGGCCTATGAACATTGCTTTCAATAATCTAAGTGTTCTTTCTGGTGTTATTTTGTTATGATTTCAGTATTATTGTGGTGTTATTCTAGTTATATTGTTGTTCATCTGCCATTTCTAACATTTTATTTATGTTCTGCATACTTTTTATATCTGGAATATTACACCTAACCATGAGGATCCACTTGGTGTACCACCTACCATTGGAAACAACATGACAAGGACTATCCATCTATGAGTGTGTTACCTGCATTTACATTGTCCTTGATTTCTTTATTCCTCAAACAACTTCGGGTTCCATGACCACACTTCTAGGCTTCTTGTAGACTGCTTCAATTGCACCCATAACATATGTTGACATCAATGACAACCAACTATCCAACATCCACATCTCTCTCTCTCTCTCTCTCTCTCTCTCTCTCTCTCTCTATATATATATATATATATATATATATAACTTGGTGCAAGCCTTTGCATTAAGAAATAATGTCCATGGTTCAAGCCTTTGCATTAAGAAATAATGTCCATGGTGGTTATGGAAGTCGTGAGATCCATTCACACTAAGTCTTGTGAGTTATTAATCACTATTATTTATTAATTGCTATTATAGTTGATGTTCAATACTCTCCTCCATTTGGAAAATCAAGTAAGATGACCAATATGCAAGGTAATGGTAAGGTACCAATTTACTCATTTTGAACACCTAATAAATAAGAAGATGAGAGAATTTATTATTGTATATATAATTTTACAATCATAACATATTAAAATTCTTTACATAATTATAAATTAATTTTGATATTAAAATGATCTAAATGATTATAAATTAATTTTGATACATACATTAATAAGTAATGGGAAATTCATTCTAAATGTCATTCGATTGCATAATGAAAATTGTACTATGAAAGTTGGAAATTTTGAAAAAAAAATGCGCTTTAGTATGAGAGAAAATTTCATTCATGTTGTTTATGGAAATATAATTGATTAAATAATTTAATGTTTTATGTGAATATAAATAACTATGTAATGTTTAATTTGAAAAAAACAATATATCTATATCATTAATTAATCTCACTTTTCTCTTCCCAAATTTTGTCAATCCATAAAAGTGGCTGGACATATATGTTTGTATTTTAAATATAAAATAAATATGTTGGATATAAAATAATGTACGGAACATGAGTTTGGAGAGGAAGGTGGAACCCTCACGTGTACCCTCGTATAATCCATTTGTCTCTGTGTGTGTGTGTATATATATATATATATATACCAGAGACGACCGGAGTTTTGACATGGGAGTTTATGATATTTTATAGTTTTGAAGGTTACGGGTTTCATATTTTAGTATAGTGTGTCCTCACATATATACGTAGAGTGTACACGTGTCCTTGAGAGAAAGTTGATGGATACGAGTGCCACTTTTTCCAATTAACTTTATTTTTTCGTGAGAAAGTTGGAGATTCATCGTATGTATCCTTTTTGGGCGTGAGGGAGTGGGCCAGGGAAAATCCCTTGATTGAAGATTGATCAAAAAGTCTATGCAATCCATTCCCTGTGGATGAGAACAACCTGAGATCTAGAAATATGATTGAGTGGGCCTCTAAGGTTTGTGATCCATACAAGCACAATCTTTGGTCAATTTTCTCTCTCCATAGTCAAACTAGGACTATTGGAAAATCTGATTCAAATAAGATACTGAGTACCCTAGTTGGATGTTGAACTATAAGTCTATTTCCTACACACCCCTTTTGGATGAGAACAATTTGACATTACCTAGCTTTCGTTCACCCCCTTTGGATGAGAACAATCTGACACACCAGAAATTGGATTGAGTGTGCCTCTTGTCAATTTTCTCTTAGCACAATCAAAGTAGGCAACTCTAAACTCCTCAACATCAAATCTAAATCAAGATATTGAACTTGGAGTGAATGGACTAAAGGAACACGTGTTGAGGAGAGTCCAACTGGATATGTCATGTCCAGGGTAAAATGCACAATGGCAATCTTGTACACATATAAAAGAATAATTGATTTAATAATAACTCATGATCTACACCTTTTATATAAAATCCAAATGATTTAATAATAACTCATGATCTACAACTTTTATATAAAATCCAAGGTTTTTTTATTTTATGGAATAAAAACCATTTATTTTGGTCATAAGTTTACTAGGGGGATAGGACTTTTGATTTGATTTAATGTTGAAGTTATTATTAATGTATGGTATTTATTATTTTTGGTTAGGGTGGCATTTGCATCGCTCGAATGATGTGGCATTCCAAGTTTGTAATAATGTTATAGGGGGTGTTTAAATGGCCACCCCATTACTTAATAACATTGTTTTGAAAATTATGCAAGGAATCAACAATAAAGGAACTAGTCCACATGGTTCCTCCCAAGGTTTTAAGGAAGTTCATTTCGAAGGTGAGGTTCAAGATAACAATATACCTTCTCATGAGTTTCTTGTTGATATTCAAGATTATGAATATGGTGTTGATTGTGAAATCTTAAAAAATGACACACATTATGAGGGTATTTTGTGAGATGTATCATATCAGAGTCTATGATTAAGGCTGGGGACAAATATGCACAACCGTATGTAGGGTGATTAAGGGATTTTTTGAAGTTTCTTTTGTTAAAGAAACATATTGTGATGATGCGATTTCCCATGGTCTATGGATGTGTCGAAATAGTCTAGTTATGTTTTTTTGTGTGGTATGAGGATTTTTCTATCGAAGAAGCCCAATGGCTCCCCTAGAACATAAGCCCCAACTAGGCCCTCTATCCAGCCTTGTCCTAAAAAATATTCAATCTCTGCATTGATAAAACACCCTCATGGTATCTCACAACTCACTACCTTGAGAGGGGTGGGCATTGTTGGGCTCAGTCTCCACTCCCAGGACCAAAAAACAATTGCTCATTGTTGAAGACTCTTACAAGAGGAAAAACAATATATTTAAATGACTTGTTCCATATCAAGATGAAGAATGTGACTTCTCCAAAGCCTTTCAAGATGAAAAGTTGAGGAGACAATGAATTACCACATATAAAGTCTACAATGAAGGTAATTCCATGGAATGCATGGGGGTTCTAGATCCTTGTCGCAAATATACGGTCCAAAAAATTAGAGACGTTTTTTTTATCTTCACATTCTTTTGTTTGCAAGTTAAAGTCATCATTTTTTTCCTCTTATGTTTCCCTTTCAAGTAATCTAGCTAAAACCTATGTTCTTTTTACTAACCATGTTGAAGGTGAAGGTGGGGTCATAACCCTAATTCTTCTAAAGTAGGTAGAAGTCATCATCCAATAATGCATTGATCCATTAAATCGTGTTGTAGGGACCTTATTTTATTCAAAGGCTATGTTCTTGGTCTAGCCAATATTTATGCTCCAAATGATGTTGGCCAAAGGGAGGCATTATGGGAGTGTCTAGATGAGGAGCTAATTGAACCCTATTGGTTGTTCTATTGTGATTTCAATAATGCTAAGACTTAAGAAGACATGGAGGAGATGTTACCTTCGTGTATGCCAACAAGACAAAAATTTCCTGGAATGGCCTGAAGGTAAAACTTGACCTGTACAACCCTAAAAAATATCGTCGTAGAGATCCCCAAATTGGGATGGTCCAATCTATAGAAAGGAAACAAGGGAATTCACCTGGTCCCATTGCATTCTCCGTCTCTTGGGACTTAGTGAAAACTAGGACCTTGAATTCGAGATATATGTTGAATACCTACCATTTGCAACAAGCATCCTATATAGAAGCTATCAAGAAAATTTGGAAATTGATGTATCAACCTAGAGGTGATAGAGGGTGGATCTTGTAGTGGGAAGATGCCTTTTGATGTTTCATGACCTTCACGTAGAGGAAATATATAGAGATTACAACCATTAGAAAAAAGGAAGAATAATGTTGTTGTTAAGGAGCTAGAGAATTTTTTAGAGATGTGGTAATTTAGATCCTTCAACAAGCAATTGCAGTCCAAATTAGCTAAATTGAGACATTTTCTCAATGTCAAGGAAACCTATAAATAAAAAGGACCTGAAACATATCCATGTATTTGTTAATTCAAGATGGGTGACATGGCCACCAATTCTTTCTTCAAATCCCCAATTGCTAAAGAAGTGGTCAACGGATCAAATTATCCCTCAAGGTAGTGGATGGAAGAGTAAAAAATAGGGCGGTATTTAAAAAATAATCTATCAATAATTATAAATTGGTATTCTAAACTCAAGGGATAAGAGGACAAAGGAGGGTGTGTTATGATCCTTATCACTTAAAATTTAAGTATATTAGATATTATCTGTTATAACTGAAATTTTCTCCGCAACATCGCAAACAAATGATACAGAAATACAACAATGCCAAACAACTATTAGTTCACCCGCAGCACCAAAATGCATTTCCCAAAGGAAAAAACTATACAATTGGGAAAAAATTGACATGCACAAACTCACTAAAGTAAGCGTGTGCACAGTGCGTAGGTCAAATAAGCTTGTAGAGCGCACAATGCGCCATATGCACGACTGTGTACGAGAAAAGTTGTGCACTCCTATGAATGGTGCATTTATGGTTCTTGTCGGCCCCTCAACCACTTATGGACCAACTCCCAACTTGATTTGACCTTCAGATCTGAGCTGAATCCAAATGGGGGGATGGTCAAGGACCAAAGGGTGACCTAAAGGGCCCCTTGTTCACACTAAGAACTAGTTGAATATTGCCTTGAAAAAATGCTATAAATGGAGGCCATGGGTGCACTAAGAAACCAAGATCTTCATAGTATTGTTATGCTGCCTCAATTCTCCCTTGAGAATCCTCTTTTCTCCTAGGAGCATTCTAGCATCATTCCAATAGGCCATTCCACTCACCTCTTGAGGGAATAGGCATTGATTTTCTTCATCATTTGCCATTTTTTTTACAATTGTAATAAGAGCTCTCCATTAGGGAACTCAAGAGCCCTCCCAAGGAGGAAGAGGGGACTCATAAGTCCTCATTTCTCTACAGTGTTTTTCCAACTAATATAGTTATCCATTGGTGGCATAATCTTGTTCATTGGTTTATTGTTTATGGTTCTAAAAGTTTCTTATGCATTCTAGTTTTATTTCCTTAGTTGTTTTTAGTTTTTTTACTTGTTTATTTCATGTGCTTGACTTTTTTAACTCATGCACTAACCTCTGTCTTGTCTAGCAGGCCCAACTAGACATGCAAGTGCCCTTGTTTTTCTCACCCAAGTGACGAAACAAACACAACAGATTGGCGTCTCCACTAGGTAAAGGTATCAATTTACACCCTATTTGGGCTTAGAGAGCACTTATTTTTTATTCATTTTTCTTGCAGGTACCAAAACCAGCCTAGCCTTACCTGTCAAGAGCTAGATTTTGAGCTGGAGGAGGATAATTTCACTCAAAATCCCCCCCGATGTGTATTAGAACGTGCGCGGGTATTCCAGCCCACAGACATGCACTCAACGCACTATGCACCCAAAAGGCTTATGTTCTCTATGCACTTTGTTCCCAAAAGGCTTATGTTCTCTGTGCACTGTGCACCCACTGCGCCTCTGTCTGAACTGTAACCTGCACACATTTCCATAGTTTCAAAATTGTAAGGTTTTTTGTGATGATTTGAAGGCCCCTAGCCTTCAAAATATTTATTTCATGAAATTTGTAAATGCATTCCACTTAGACTCCTTTCTCATATGAAAGGTTAGATAAAACATAGGCACTTAGGGGGTAAAAAGAAACCATATATTCTCCTCTTTTGCTTTGGTTTCCACATGGATGGCTTGTTTGGTTTGTAAAATATAAGTTGAGATCATTTGATATCACATATAAAAACACTTGCATTGGGACCATAAATCAACTTTGATCACTGACTATGCTCTTCTCTCACACCATAGAGTGATCTTGAGAATCAGAAAGGTGGTTAAGGGGACATTTCATCTCCCTTAACAAAAAATATTTAGGTTAGGACAAAGCCCCCCTAGGGCTCCTCTTAGTTTCTTTTTGAAATCATCTTAAATTTGTAAGGGCCCATACATGCCCACATGTTGCAAACTTAGGATATTTTCTTGAAATTTCTTTCTTAGTTTACATCACTAGGGGAGTTTAAAGATCAAAAGTAATAGGCCCATAAATGCCCACATGCTTTCAATCTAGGATAATTTTTCAAGCTTTCTTACTGTAAACAACATTAGGGAGTTTAAAGGATTGGTAAGGACCCATATGTCCACATGCTAGTTCTTTAGGGCTTTTAAAATTCCTCAAGTTTGTACCAATGACATTTAGTAAGATAGGTAACACAGATTTGTAAGGACCACAAGAAGTCCACATGTTGCAAATTCACACCTAACTTATTAAAATTTGGCACATTTTATGTTAAGAACCAAACATCAATATAGCATGGAAAAACCTCAGGAAAAGTACTCAATGCCTTGAAACTGAGATAATTTCAGATAATAAGCCTCTTCGAGGGGGCAACCTCCTTTTACCCCACTTAAATGTTCAAGTACAAGAT
>ML779322.1:459869-479102 GCA_009831015.1 Picea engelmannii
TTACGGTAACTTCCTCACAACTTGCCGATTTTTGGCCTTTCCAGGAGATCTCACTTGTATAGAATGCCCCGCACAAAATAATTGATATAAAATTTTGAAACTCGCACCCAAAATACTACAGACTGTCCATGATCCAATGCAACTAGTCCCACTCAATTTGGATACTCCATAAATAATTTATTCTTGTTTTACCTGGAACACCTTCTTGAGACTAGTCAATAGGACTATCAGATACCCTATCTTACACAAGGTGTATATACAAATTTAAGATGACCCAGAATCTGAAATTTTTACCACAGATACCTTACGAATTTCTGTAAATTTTCTCCAAAGTTTAGGGTCTAAAACGTTACAGAAATTTTTTTATAGCAAAAATTCTACAATGACTCATTTCAGGATGATTCCAAAACCCTATCTTGTACAGGCTGTATCTCCAAAAGTATAAGGCCTTAGGAGATAAATTTTGAACCCAACATACCTTGATCCATCTACTAAAGACCCTCCAAGCGGTTCCTTCTGAAACGTTGTAGAAAAAAAGTTATAGCAAAAATTCCATGGTGTCTCAGATGTAGCAGCGAAACCCCAAGACCTTGAGCTCTGATACCATATGTTAAGAACCAAACATCAATATAGCATGAAAAAACCTCAGGAAAAGTACTCAATGCATTGAAACTGAGATAATTTCAGATAATAATCCTCTTCGAGGGGGCAACCTCCTTTTACCCCACTTAAATGTTCAAGTACAAGATGATTCAAAATGAAAATGTCTCCTTGGTATATATAGGAGACTAGGAGGTATAATTACAAATAATGGCCTAAAGGCGACATAATTAAAATAAAATTACTAATCTAAATTACAACTAATGGCCTAAATCCAACATAAATAAAATAGCTTTACTAATCTAATATGCCCCAATTAAGGGGTAATGAACCAATATTAGGGCTTAACATTTTATCACTTTCTCACACACAAAGTCACTTCTCACTCACATAATTTCCATCTTGAGTTGTGGAGGTTGAAGTTTGTTTTCTCCACACCCACTTAATTCAAATGATATTGGTTCACACCCCCAATCTCTCAGCCCACCACATCTAATTTTTTTCTAAAAACTCACTAAGTTTTCCTCCACAGGAGGTGCCAAAAGAATTTTTTTAATCTAGGTAGGATCTCGGGGGTAGGCATCCAAATAACCCCCTGTTATCTGGTTCTCACATTTTCAAACATTAGAAGTTGAAAATTAGGGAACTTTAAAATCCTCAAAGTCAAGTGTTCCTACACCATAAGGTAGGAGATACCCATGAAGGGTTGAAGGTTGAGGTCCAGTTGTTCTGTGCGTTCCCCCTTGATTCACCCTAATCTTGGAAGGGATCCAACTCGTGACCCATTTCTAAGGTCTAAAATATAAATGTCGCACTTTGAACGAGGTAACTAGAGGCCAAATTTAGGATATCTACCCAGGTGGAAATTGTGGGCTGCAATTGCACCTTGATTAGATTTTGTGTGGCTATTGGGAAATATCACCAACTCTTTCGGGATATGCACCCTCTACCCCTCATTATAACTGATTATTTCATCCTTCACTAGTTCCTCTTCCAGTGCTTCATATCCCACTATTGAGTTCTCTTGGAAGGTCCAGTACTATTTGAGAGGAAGGACGATACATATTTTAGGACATGAGCATTTGTTTTATTTTCTTCCCCACATGGAAAAAATCCACCTAACCACATGTATGCTTATTTACAGTTGATTTATGTATGATGCTCATTTGATTACATGTAATTGTGAGTTATATTGTGAAGGTCCAAATTATACAAGTATCTTGTTCATCTATTTCTCTCATCACCATTTTCACACATTCACTTTGCTAGTCGGACATCATAGAGAACCCACAGACTCCCCATCATTCCAAACGCTTGTAGAATCTCCCTCCTATTTTAGGAGGAGTTCCTAGTCTTGCCGACTCACCAACTCAACCATCTCACACCCCTGTGAGCACCACTATTTTGGGTTAAACTTCACTTGGTTTCAATTTACTTGGGTCCAATTCCCAAGGCCCTCAATCCACTAGCTCTCCTTCACAAAGAGGCAAGGGGAAAAATTATTCACAAGGGATAAGTACAACCCCACCAAATCCCCCTCAAGGGTCAGGTCCACTACCTTCTCATACCATGGCTAGAATTAATCCTCCACCAACACCCCCCATGCCATACTTGGCATATCTCAACATTCCTAATTTGAGTAAACTCATGAATGATCATATTTTACATGACCCCAGATGGCCTAATATGCCTACTAAGCTACCTTCAGATATTCCAAAATTTGAAGGAAAATCGGGGGAAGATCCCACCAACCATGTCATGACCTTCCACTTATGGTTCTCTTCAAAAAACATCATGGATGACTCCATCCACTTGAGGTTATTTCAATGAACACTCACTGGTCCATCAACCAAATGGTATGTGGAAAAAAAATTAGGGTCCGGCGTGACTTTTGAATCCTTGGCCAAAGCCTTTTCAACCTTTTTTCAACTACCAGTTCATCATGATATTGGTTTAGAACTGCTCTTCAAGTGAAAAAAAAACTCAACTATGCATATTGCCGACCACATCCATGAATGGCGTCGACGACGTATTTTATGTAAAGCATAAACCACCAAAGAACAACGTATAGATTGGTTTCTAAAATTACTCATCTCTATAATTTCCAAAGATGTGGCATCCACCTTCTCCCAATCCAAAGAGGAAGCCATAAGAAAGGCTCAACAATTCAACCTCATTTATGCTCAGTCAAGTTACTTATACACAGTATTACCTGATGCACCAAGACCCGTACCATTCGACTAGGACAAACATGGCATGTCTCATGCTGCGGATGGGTTGATTGGTATCACGACACAACACAACCTGTACATCCAACCACCACCTATGTATGGTGCACCCCAATATCTGAAACCATATGGAGGGCCATCTTATTACCCTCCTCCCTCTTACCAACAACCATATCCTATTACTCCCCCTCCACCCATGAGTGGATCCTCGCCAGCACCCATGATGTGTCCGACCTCTCAACCAAGTTCAGGTTCCCCTTCTACCTCACCATATAACTTGGGCACTAGTGAAAGTGCTTCACCTTCCTATGTGACCTATGGATCGTTACCAAAAAATAATCCGTATTTCTCGTTTCTTGGTACTTCATAGCCGGTTGCTCCTCCACATGGACAACCGGATGCCAACATTAACTTTTTTCAGCCCTCTCCCATTCAACAACTTCATACTTTTGAACAGTTGAATACAGAAAATCCAACCCATTAGTCGAATAATTCCAAGGGGAAAGTAAAAAAATGAAACAATAATAAACCGGGACCAGGGGGAAATAACCCCCAACAAAACCAACCTGTTGGGGGAAACCAGAATCAGGGTAACCAGAACCCCCAAAGGGACAATAACAACAAACTCCAAGGGAGGAACAACAACACAAACCTTCGAATGAACTTCCCTTGCACTTTTTTTGGTGAGCATGGACATTACACTCATCATTTCCCCTAAATTTTCGATTTCAAGCGGATGAAAGAATCCATGAATGTGCCATGTCCTCCAATGTCGCCTGCCCCTCAACATGCCCCACAATAGTATTTGCAACAACCACCCCCAACCGTGTTGCAAAACCCTATTCCAAACCAAGGTGTTATGAATAGCCAACATGAGGTACACCCTGCCCCACCAAAAATGGGACAGTATCAAAACCGAGGGCCCATCCACCCCAGTAATCCGACGGATCATAATATCTTCCTCACTAGCAAAGAAGAAATTATTCTACAAGCGTGTGATTGTCAATACAGAGCACCCCCTGAATATACTCCCACCTCTTCATAAACATCTCCAGCTACAGTCAGACAACTCTTGATGATTCCACGCCCTAATATTGAACCTACCATTCGTATCCCTCGCATTCTGCTACGAAAAAATGTCAACAAACCTCAGGCTAGGGAATCACACAATTACAGTATGGTCGATGACTTGGTGCAGCTTCCTACAATCATGTCTTTATTGGAGGTCCTCCAAACCTGTCCAACTCAATGGAAATCCTTACTTTCTACCTTGGGGGAAGTCGACCAAACTGATACTAGACTCATCACATTTGATCTAGATAGTGGAGAACCTAGTCTCCCTGCTCTGGTAGCTTTCCAGATACTAGTCAATATTTGGAACATCACAGTTCATCGGTGTATTATTGATGAAGGTGCATCCACATGCATAATGTCCAAAACTATATGGAAGAAACTAGGCTCCCCTAAGCTAATACCATCTGCCATCACATTAAGAGCCTATGATGGTCAACCATCCTCCCCTGAATGGATCTTTCAAAATGTCCCCATCGAACTCAGGGGAAAAACCATTCCACCAATATTGATAACATATTTCCTCTTGGCTGTACTAGTTCCGATGCTTATTCACTCATTGACATGCCCCCCAGAGTTTTCAAGGACCCATCCTTGTTGGGGGAATACCATGGAGCACCACCTCTTATACACCCTTCAACATAAGTGTGTGTCGTATATTCTAATGGAACTGAAACCAGAGACACCATTCTTCCCACTAAGGCCTCTCCACACATTGACGTACCACCAGTTGAATAAATTTACCTCAAGTATTCCTTTAGAACCCTACTACACCACTTATCCCCGATTTCCCCCTCCTCTAGGGGAAAATCCCGGTTTGGGAGACCATTCCCCAAGCCATCACTCAAATTTCCTTCTTCTACCCCCCACTGGGAGTACAAGCATTTTAGGTAGCCGCGATGCTTACCCTTCCCAACATGGTGCTTGCCATCCCTATATGGTATCTACACCCACCCGAGATGGTTCCTCAACCATCTCTCCCTCCTCAGTCCAATGGAATCCTGATGTTGATTCCAGTACTAACTCTGGCCATGCCACCCCCACCCCTAATCGCCAGCACCACTACCATGACTAAGGGTAGACAAAAGAAGAAAGAGCCCACAACTCCACTTCCTCCTCGAGTTCAACCTCCTTACGTACTATGCGAAAGAGATTTTGAACTCTTTTGAACCTGCGATGAAGATATCCTGGAGGTTCAAAGGATTCCTGTGAGAGAAAAAGAACTTGATGATGGAGTGCATTCCATCATCGAGCGCTTTTTCTCTCATAGGAATCCTTTGAAACTCCTAGCCAATCCTCTGTATGTGCAATCGAAACCAAATATTTTATTCTGTCAAGGAATATAGACTGGTTCAACAACCCTATCCATGCCCTAGATGCTTTTGAGGAAGGAAACATCACCGATATTTCCCCCACTATCAAAATCGACATTTCCATCAAACCGGGAATCATAGAAGAAATAACCATTGGTGTTGCATGCTCCCCTGAGGAACTCACAACTTACAAAGCTCTCTTTCAGGAATACCAGGATGTTTTTTCCTGGTCATATACAAATATGCCCAACCTCGATCCTTCTATAGTTAAACATCACATCGACACATGGCCAGATCTCACCCCAGTCCATCAAAAGCAGCACCCACTTCACCCATCCAAAGATACGGCTATCAAAGACAAAATTGACAAGTTACATGCTGCAGGGTTCATTTACCCCATTGCATATACCTCATGGGTTTCTAGCCACATCCCTGTTAACAAAAAATAGGGAAATATCTACGTATGAACTGAATTTCACGATATCAACCATGCTTTTCCCAAAGAAAACTTTCCAACCCCTTTCATTAATCAAATTATTGATGACTGTGCCGGCCATGAAGCCTTGTCCTTCATGGATGGGTTCTCTGGTTACAATCAAATCCAAATCTATCAAGCAGATTGGTATAAAAATGCTTTTACTGCCCCATGGGGTACTTTTTCTTATTGCATCATGCCCTTTGGACTAAAAAACACAAGTGCTACATTCCAACGGGCCATGAATTATGTTTTCCATGATCTTTCTTGCATCATCCTTGCTTACTTGGATGACCTCACTGCTCGATCCAAGAAACAAACTCAACATTTAGACAACTTACGAGTTGTCTTTCAATGATGTCGCCAGTACAATATCCGCTTGAACCCCCTCAAGTGTGTACTTTGCATCACCGCCAGACACCTCCTTGGGTCATCTCCCAACATGACATCACAGTGGACCCCCTCAAAGTCCAAGCTATCACAGAAATTCCACCACCTAGGAATTTATGCCAATTGTAGAGCCTACAAGGCAAAGCCAACTTTTTACATCACTTTGTCCCAGATTACGCCACTCACGTGCATAGTTTCCTTCACTTACTACGTCACGATATCCCATTTCAATTGGACGAACATGATCAAAAAACTTTTGGTTATTTAAAATCGGCCCTATCCAATGCCGCTTTGATTAGTCCTCTAGACTATGATCGCGACTACATCCTCTACTTATCCACCTCATCCATCTCAGTAGCCAGAGTCATCGTTCAAATAGGGGATTATGGAAGGGAACATGTCATTTACTACATCAGTAAAAATATTTTAGGACCACCCCTGAAATAAAATCATGATGAGAAACTAGCCCTCGCAGTTGTCCTCGCATTTAGAAACTACGTCATTATATCCCTCTTCGCACTACTAAAGTCATAGAAGATTCTAATCCCATGCAATACTTCCTTAGTTGATGACAGATTAATGGAAAATTTTCCTGATGGATCGTCATTCTTCAGGAATACGACCTAGAGTTATCAACTAAAAAAAGAAAGAAAGCACTCGTTCTCGCTGAACGCATCACGATGTTTCCCTCAGATGATAAATCTAAACCCTTCAATACGTATTTTCCTGACGAGCACCTCTTCTTCATCCCCTCGGATGACCCTTGGTATGGAGACCTTCTCATCTACCTTCAAACATAGAAGTTTGGGACTCATTTCTCTCGAGATGATCATTGACGCATTCGCCATCAGGCCCTCGGTACCTCCTCATTGGTGACATGTTGTATCGACGTGGGGTCGACACCATACTACACTGATGTCTGACCATCAATGAAGTAGACAGAGTCTTGAATGATTTTTGTAACGATGCTTGTGGCGGCCACCTCTTAGGTATGTCCATCGCACAAAAAATCATTTGAGCAGGATACTTTTGGCCCACACTATTTCATGACTACATCCACGTCGTCAAGAGATGCGACAAATTCCATCTCTATGCAAACAAAGCATGAACGCCACCCGCTCTTCTACATCCAGTGATCACTGTCATCCCCTTATGCAAATGGGGTATAGACTTAATGACTTGAAATCCTCCATATAGTAATGGACACAATTACATCATCGTGGAATTATATTACTTTACTAAATGGGCCGAAGCCATGCCTACCTTCAACAATACTGTTGACACAACATCGAATTTTTTCTTCAACCACATCATTACCCATTTCATAATTCCACTACAGTTAGTATCCGATCACGGTAAAAACTTCGAGAATGATATCTTCACAAAACTTTTCTCAAAGTTAGGCTTCTCCCATGAGTTTTCTTCCCCATACTACCCTCAATCCAATGGACAGGTTGAGGCTGTTAACAAAGTCCTCAAAACCATGCTACAATGTACTGTCAACAAACATAATACCAACTAGCATCATATGTTTTTTTCAGCATTATGGGCTTATCGTTGTTATAACCCTAAATTGCACCACACATGCTTACCTGGCATCAGGCCAACTCATATCCCTTCTTTGCCAAAAACTACTGAACAACTCTTCTAAAAACTCCATTTTTAAAAGTCCACGCTAGCTGGCCCACTACAACCTGCATGGATCTACAATGTCCACGCTAGCAGGCCCACTACAGCCCGTGTGGACCTTCAGAATCACGAAAAAAGGAAAGTTTTCGATGGGACAAAAAACTATGGGTGAGTTAACTGAAACTCCTGGCCATGCATGGCCGAGGGTTTGTCCAAATACCTAGCTCCTTCTAGCCTA
This sequence comes from Picea engelmannii, assembly GCA_009831015.1. Classification (NCBI taxonomy): domain Eukaryota; kingdom Viridiplantae; phylum Streptophyta; class Pinopsida; order Pinales; family Pinaceae; genus Picea; species Picea engelmannii. The sequence goes on from ML779322.1 coordinate 467,814, forward strand.
TAAAAGAAGGGGTAGGGGTACCATTTGGAGGAGTAAAAAATACAGCGAAGAAACTCTGCCCATTTATGTATTCCATTGTCCCAACCCTTTATCCTTTCCTCATGCCAAAGGAGATTTAACGCAAATCAGTTGAAGGACAAAAGAAGAGGTTCCCAGGATCAGGTTCAAGGAGCAGTGGTCGGTCTCAGATTTTGTAAGTTGATTCACTTTACATAATAAAAATAATGCTTTTCCTGCCCCAATTCATGAGTTATCTATTATTTGATTAGTTTATGTTTGATTTCTAACCCTTGAGTATAGAAGTAGCATGCATGCATAGTTGTTGTTTGTCTTGAGTGCAGGTCATCTTTGGAAGGAGCAGTGCAAACAAGTAAACAAGCACAACAGAGGATCGACATTGAACGCCGGTAATAAGGTAGGTGGTCCTTTTCCATGCATTTACTAAGAAAAGGGGATTTAAATCTTTGGATGTAGGTAAAAAAGTAGTTTCTATTCGGTCAAATGTGCATGCAAAGTCTAACCCTAATTTGCAAGTCCGTAGGGTGTTTTTCCCAACAATAGAATTGGTGACCATACTGGAGAGAATACTCTTTAGGGTTCCTGGATTTATTTAAGTTTTTTTGGTAGTTTAAAGACTAGGTTTTCTATTTTTTATTTGCCTATCTTTTCTTTTTATGTAAGGTCTGAGCTAGCAGGGAGTTTGGTTTTCAATACCAGCCTTCCCTGACTTTTGCTTGACTGTATTTTTTGGGACACACAGAGGTACACGCGGCTTGCAGAAGGCCTGAACATGTGTACCCGTGCCCTATCCTCTGACAGCCCACGTGTCAACGCTAGCTGTAGAGATAGCAGTAGCGTGTAGGAGTTCAGAGAACCTTAGAGGCAGTCCTCCTCTTCCCTGTCATAATCACACATTCTCAGGGGGTTTTCTGGAATCCTGTCTGAGTCTTGCTTGTTAACAGTCCTATCTCAGATTGTTTTTTTTTTTTCCTTATTATTTTTCCTTGCATTATTTTTTTTTTCTGTTAAAAAGAGTATCCTAGCCTTCAAGGGATCCTGGTTATCAATACCAGAGGCCTCTTCCTAGTCCGGACTATCTATTTTCATATTTTTCCTTAGAGTTTAGATATACACGCGGCCTGTACAAGGTCAACCTACATGTACACGCCCTCTGTCTCTGTTCAGGACATGTTTTCATGCGTTCTGTTTGAGTGATAGTCGCATGCTTGTATAGGATACTTTTTGTTCAGGGTGGGGCAATCATCCCCTTCTTTGATAAGAAGTATTCCTCTCAGGTTTTTAAATCTATGTTTGAACAGTCAATAGCTTAGGATTCATCTTACCCTTAGCCTACTTTTTCTCAGTTAATAGTTGACAAAAATAAAAAATAAAAAATAAAAAATTGTTTTATGGTTTTTAGACAAGTGTGAGAGTCATTGTTTTTTCAATTGCCTCTGTGTGATTCTTTGCGATCTGTGCTTTAAGCCAGAAATTTTTTTCTTGGTTTTTTGCTTGTCGGTATTTTTCCTTTCTTGCTTTACTAGCACTTAAATAAAATAAAAAATCTCTTTTCATTTTCTTCTTTGGTTGAAGAGTGTGTTTCTACATCATTAGCTAGGGAAAAGTATTTTATTTCGTAAGTTTTTTCAATTCACTTAGATCATAAGTAGCTCATAGTCGAGTGAAATTCCTTTGAGTTTGCTGTCCAAAATCTTAGAAAAATTAAAAATCTTTCTTTGTGAAAAGTTGTTGAAATTTTGCATGCAGTAAAAGTTTTTTTGTTTCGTCTTTTACACATCATCAGTTTCACATTCATACCCCTTGACGTAAGACAAAGCCATAAAAGCAACGCTAATTTTAAAATCTACTAGACTTTTATGTTTGTAGGGTTCACAAACTAGTTCAGGACTAGGGCCTTGGATTAGGTTGGAGAGGAAACACTTCAAGGCCATTCAAAACCAAACATTAGAGTCTAAGATAGGGAGTGTATAAGTCTATTTTCATGGAATTTATCCAGGACCCCCCTCTAACACAAGGGATAAACACGAGCTTGCGTGCGGAAAGGTAGCGGAGATAACCCCTCCAAAGCCGGACCAATCGTAGTGGAGAACACATATAGAGGGCTTGTTTTGGGATTCCGTCATTTTCATTTGCCACGGGGCTTCGTGGGTCTCGAATCTGTTTGAGGTCCTCAGTTGTCTTCCAGACCATTTTCTCTCGATACCCTTGACAGCTTTCGGGCTCGATACCCTGCTCATTGTGGTCTACCCGACTTTTGACTGTACCCGCCTGGTGACTGTTCACGTGTTGGCAACCTAGTTGCCTATCTTTTGAGGGACATACACAGGTGACTACGGGGGTATACCGTGGTACCTAGGACAGACATCGGGCCATGCTTTGTAGAGTATACCCAGAGGGTGCTTTTGTGTTCGAGTTGCACTTGCACCGATAAGTTGCTCTAGTGTTGGTTGTTGTAACTGTTCTTCCAAATAGTTTAGTGATTGCTTGTATTATCTCTTAGGGGATTCTTTTTAGTGTGTGTTACTTTTGAACATTTCGAATACCTTAGCGTGTCTTGGATCTTCTCACACAGTGGAGGATCCCGAGCTCCACTGGTCACGAAGGCTTCTTGGCTTACCACCGGTTACACTGGAGCCACCCCCGCCACCATTAATGCGGAAGCTAGACCAATAAGGGTCTTTTGAAGAGACTAGGTTACAAACCTTTATTCTCGAACAACTCCCAAAGGAATCAACCATTTTGGACTTTGAAGCAACCGCTCTTGGCTCGGTTGAAACCCCAACCACTGATATCTTGGCACCGTTTATTGTACCAATCCAATTTCACGAACGCCAGACAATGCCTCACACGGCAATGGAAACAAATGTTGTTACTCCTTCTGGGATTTCGTCAATCCCCATCACAGTTTCCACCATAGGAGAGTCATATCCTAAGCTACCGTTGTCGGTTCAAGCCACCATGGTCTTGGCCGCAACTACATCACATAATGGACCGAACCCATCTATGGCGGCGGCCACAACCCCCTTCACACCTAGTGCGACAGGCCCTCCGTTCTCATACGGTATGCCTAGTTCAGGTACAAGTCTTGTACTAACCTACTCTACTTTACATACTTTGGGTTTGGGGGTAGGGAGCTCTAGCGCTCCTCTACAAGATCACCTTGGGGGCACTCCTATCCCTTTTAACTATTTTCCTTATGTAGGAGGTCATATCCCTCCTTCATCCCCTTTGCTTGGTGGTCCGCATCAGTAATATGCCAAGCAACCTACACACAATAGTTTATTTGGAGCCGGGAGTCAGGGACAACCTGCGCACAGTATGCCGGTAGGTTTGACACCATTTTCTTGGAATGGAACATTTGGTAGCAACACTTTCTCGTCAACCTCTTTCCCGTCTGAGGGCAACCCCATTTTTGGACAATCTACTCTTACGTAGGGTACTATTCCTACACAGGGGGCACACATAGCAGGACCTTGGAATTCAGGACAAGGATCCATTCCCTCCTCTGGAATGTCATTTTAGGGTAATTCTTTCAACAGTCAATGGAACCCCGGACATACTACTATGCCTCTCCCCATAGGACCGGCATGGGGTAATCCTTCCCAAAGTCATTCGAATACAATGCATGCCCAACACTCTATGTCCTTTTTGGGAAATCAGCCAATGATGTCTCCACATATGCAAAATCCCTATGCTGGTCAGGGCCATGGTTTCTACCAGAACCCGAGCTAGTAGCCAAACATTTCATGGCAACCTGGTGCTAGTCAAAATCCAGGACCCTTTTTCCCAAGTTATCACCAACAACCCAAACTACCATTCCTGGCGACTTTACACTTGCCATATTTGACAAGGTTGTTAAATGATCCTGTTTGTCACGATCCACATTGGCCTCCTATGCTGACGAAGTTGCCTTCGGACATTCCAAAGTTCGAGGCCAAGCCTAATAAAGATCCAGGTGATCATGTGACTACCTTTCATCTTTGGTGCTCATCTAACTCATTGAAAGATGACTCTGCACAATTGTGATTGTTTCAACGTACTCTTATTGGGAGTGCTGTGAAATGGTACATTGAGTTCGATTGCTCAAGATACTCTTCTTTTGGCGAAGGTCTTCCTTAACCATTTCTAGTTACCTATGAGATACGATGTTGGCATAGAGCTTCTCACCAATTTCGAATAGACAACAATGGACCATATCTCTGATTATATCTGAGAGGGGAGATGCTAGAAGAGTTTAATCAAGGTACCAGTCCCACCAACATTCCTTCTTGGGTGGTTCCTTAAGTCTTTGGTTCCACAGTTATCCAAAGATGTCGCGACATATGGATTTTTCTCCGAGGAAGATACCATCATGAGGGCTCAACAGTTTGAGCTCATCTATTCTCAGTCTGGTTTATTATACAACATCTTGCCATATGCACCACATTCGATACTGGATAAAGCTAGAAAAAGAAATGGACCACATGCCAATGGTATTGTGGGTTCATCACAAACCAAGCCCGCTGAGCAATTGACAAAATAGTTGCAACAGTTATCCATACAACACACAGTGGCCAACCAAACTACTGCTTTGGCTGCTCCCCCTACCCAAACGTCGAAAGTACACACAGTGTAGTCGACTAACCCAAAGGCCACCCAGCAGCCTGAAGGGAATAAAAAACAATGAAAGAAGGGTAAGGGGGATAAAAAACCCACTGATAATGTTGGCAGGGACAACACGAAAAAATGGAAGGCAAGGTATCCATGAAACTTGTGCATGGAAGACCACCCAACCCATATTTGTCCTCGACTTGCAGAGGCTCAAAAGTTTGTCACACAACAACAACAAGCAGTGTTGACTAATCCCTTTCAACATGGGCAAAATCTAACTCAAGCCTCTACAAGCATAGAAGGGGGCAGCCAAGAAACCTGTCCACCTCCAAACAATCCCTCATCCGCAAACGTATATATGGTTAGGGGTGATGATTTCATATCGACTAGAGTGCACGACTATAGTAAACCAAGTGCTTCTGAGAAGGGTAAAGAAGCTGATCTCCCATCTCTTCCTCTATAGATTGAGAAGACGTTGGGAGAAACAATGACACACATTCTAAAGGGTGCATTAAAAAGCTTCTCACAACCCAAATGCAAGGGCAGCCCATAATTATTCTATGGTGGAGGATTTATCACAAACCCCTTGTGGGATGTCTGCTTTGGAGGTCCTCCAAAGCTGCCCTACTCAGAGGAAAGCCTTGTTAACTGCTTTGGGCTCTACGGAGACTTGTAATCCGGGCACCATCATGTTAGATACAATCAACTTAAAACCTTGTCTTCCTTACCATGTAGCGTTTCATATAGTAGTGGCTCATCCCACGAAAAATTTTACTCGGAATATCTTGTACATGGTGGTTGACGAGGGCGCGTCGACATGCGTTATTTTGTTAGCATGATGGAAGGCCATTGGCAAGCCCATTTTGTCTCCATCACCTACTCTCCTCACTTCTTTTGATGGTCGTTCATTCCGACCACATGGCATCATTCCTTCTTTCCCCATGCAGTTAGGAGGGAAAACCATGTGTGTCAAATTAGAGGTAGTCGATGCTCCCCTAGACTATAATCTCTTGTTAGGACGGAGTTGGACTTCTTCTATGCAAGATGTGGTTGCTACCATTTTTCAAGTCTTGTTGTTTCCACATGAGGGTCGGATAGTGACCATTGATCAATTGTCTTTCTCTAGACCTGACCCAACTTTGGGGGCATCCACGGTCCCGATGATTGATAATCCTTAACCAGGTGTCGTTAACATAGGAGTTGGTTTGTGCCCATCCTTGATGGGTACCTTCGATTACCCACCTCCTCACGATGATATCAAATTTATATCTAATCACCATAAAGTTGAGATTTTTCAAGTTCCATCGTTCCGCATGACTTACTTTGAGGATTCTTGGATTCTTCCTTCCCCATCAGCCACGATGGATGAGACAGGGCACTCATGCATGTCCATGCCCTTTTCTTCCACTGAGGTAGCATACTCTTTAGTCCAGCAATCTCCAGCTAACCCGGATCCGACTCCTGCACAAGAGTTAGATCCATTTCTAGAGCCTATTTGGGCTCAGGGTTTTCTCGCTAATGTCGATTCGTTAGAATTAGTCTTGCCTTCTGATGAAGCAGTAATCAAAGCAATGACTAGTCCGGACAAACCTTGGGAATATATTCATTACAGATCATATTTTCTCCCAGAGATAAGATGAATTGAAGCAAGAGAATTCACCGTTACCATAACGGGAGATTAGCCATGTCCTATTAATCTCTTAGCTATGCAGGAAATTTATGCTGAGGGAAATATGGTGACTATCACTGAAACTATACCCATCAACATCTCCCAAAACCCTGGTGTCGTGGAGAATGTATTCATCGGCAAAGATTGCTCCCCCGAAGAAATTCAAGTTTACATGGATCTTTTCAAAGAATTCCTCGACGTTTTTTCCTGGTCCTATGAAGAGATACTTGACATTGACCCACAAAGTGTCGATCATGGGCTACCTTTGTTGTTTTTCAAGCTCACTTTGAGATCCAAAAGAAACATTCGACGAGACTGTATTTATGCTTTTCGATCTCGTCAGGATTAACTGATAAAAGTAACCATTATGGAGTCTTCTTTAATCCCTTTTCAATCTCCTTAAAGATGAAAAGATTGTTGAGTGACCTTGTTTCTTCACACTCGCTAAATTGGTCCAGAAGAATGGTCCTTAAACGGGTCTCCTTTTAAGCCCTTTTCAGAACCTCTAAACATGAAAAGATTTCCAAGCGATCATGTGGCCTTTCACGCTCGTTAAAGTGAAATTTGAAGTCATGTTTGTCCGGCGGTAGTTTACCCCTTTTTCGGTCTGGACGATCAACTGTACGAACAAAGGTATACTCTATAGAACTCTCGTTCTTTAGAAGAGTACTCTCAGGTATGATTTTATCCCTTTTTTGGGCTTGAGGGACTAAACTTACGAAAAAGAAACCCCCACGGAGTCCATAGTTAAGCTCTTTTCAGATTCCCTAAAATTGAAAAGATTGGCGAGTGACCTTATTCTTTCACACTCGTTAAATTGGTCCAGAAGAATATTCCTGATGGAGTCCATAGTTAAGATTTTTTTAGACTCCTTAAAAGTGAAAAAATAGCCGAGTGATCTTGTCCTTGTCACACTCGTTAAAAAGGTTTTGAATCGATGTCTAATCGGTGCTAGTTTATCCCTTTTTCGAACCAACTAGACTGTCTTCGAAAAAGGTACCCCAATGGAGTCTCCTTTTATGTTTTTTTCAGACTCTCTAAATATGAAAAACCACCGAGCTTACCCTTTTTTGGGCTCGTTAAACTTACATTGAAGGACGTTTCCATTGTGTGTTTATCAACCACATTTGCATACCTTATCCACCAACCTTGTGACAATTTGCTTCTGTGTCTTAACACCTTTGGCTATAGAAGGATTTTTCCCGAGTATCATTTTACCAGAACATTAGTCTTTTCCTTGTGCCTTGATCTTGTATGTTTTCAATACTCCTTCCTCCATTGTAATGTAATATTCCCTTATTCTTTTTTCCAAATTATCAAAAAGAAAAAAAAAATCAAATATACCCCAAAAAGAGGATGGGAAAAGTATTTTCTTTATTGGCAGCATAATGAGTTGCCCTTGGATAAAGCACATATGTACGGTTGATCATCAGACTATGGGATGTAGTACTACCTTAGGAATCTTTTCTCGCTATATAGAGTTGTGTCCTCCACCATTTGGTTATTCTTCCAAACATATGGAGAGTTTGTGTGGCCTCCTACTTCATAGACTTATGATTAACATATATGTTGCCTGAGTCTCATCACTTGTCGTGCTATTTTCCAAGGGAAGTTTTTCACTAAGCTTGAGTCAACCCCTCTGCAATATGTCTCTTATCCGCATACCCGACCATCCTGAAAACCCAATCAAGTCCTTATTCGAAAGCATTGAAGCCTTCAGTCTGATCATCAAGATTATCTATTTTGTCCATGACCGACGAGCCATCGAAGACCTCTGGGTAGTGCATTCGTACACTCGTATTACACTCCTACCCAAGTTTTGAAGATTTTGAAGTTGTTTCTTGAGCTCTGAAGCCCTCATCTCCAGCCATCAAGCCTTATCATCTTCTACGAAGATGGATACTTTGCATGTATATCTTTTTGATTTCGAGATGTAGATCCACTATGTACTATTCACGGCTACACTTTATATAGTTATATGACATGGATCTACAGTGTATTTGATTGGTAGCCATACGTTCTATTTTATCCCAAGCATGGGTATGCCCGCCTTGGTGAGACATTTGTTATTTTGCAGATGACACCTCTTGGTTCCTGATCCTTGGGCTCAATCGTTCGGCACATCAGTAAAGATTGGTAATGCATTTTGTCCATTAGATTCTCTTCTGACCTCACACATTAGAGGCCATCTATTATAACCCTAGATTGCACCACACATTCTTACCTGGCATCAGGCCAACTCATATCCCTTCTTTGCCAAAAACTATTGAACAACTCTTCTAAAAAATCCATTTTTAAAAGTCCACGCTAGCTAGCCCACTACAGCCCGCATGGATCTATAGTGTCCACGCTAGCAGGTCCACTACAGCCTAAGTGGACCTTCAGAAACACGAAAAAAGGAAAGTTGCTGACGGGACAAAAAGCTATGGGTGAGTTAACTGAAACTCCCAACCATGCATGGCCGAGGGTTCATACAAATACCTAGCTCCTTCTAGCCTATAAAAGAAGGGGTAGGGGTACCATTTGGAGGAGGAAAAAATATAGCGAAGAAACTCTACCCATTTACGTATTCCATTGTCCCAACCCTTTAGCCTTTTCTCATGCCAAAGGATATTTAACGCAAAGCAGTTGAAGGACAAAAGAAGAGGAGCCCAGGATCAGGTTCAAGGAGCGGTGGTCGGTCTCATCTTTTGTAAGTTGATTCACTTTATGTAATAAAAATAATGCTTTTCCCGTCCCAATTCATGAGTTTTCTATGATTTGATTAGTTTATGTTCGATTTCTAACCCTTGAGTATAGAAGTAGCATGCATGCATAGTTGTTGTTTGTCTTGAGTGCATGTCATCTTTGGAAGGAGCAGCGCAAACAAGTAATCAAGCACAACGGAGGATCAACATCGAATGTCGGTAATAAGGTAGGTGGTCCTTTTCCATGCATTTACTGAGAAAAAGGGATTTAAATCTTGGGATGTAGATAAAAAAGTAGTTTCTATTCAGTCAAATCTGCATGCAAAGTCTGACCCTAATTTGCTAGTTCATAGGGTGTTTTTCCCAAAAACAATCGCACGACAGTAAAAAATACCACCGTTTTTACACCGTTCCATATCGTCCATGGGATCGAAGCCACCCTACCCATCGAATGCGAAATTCCCATGTTGTGCACCACCATCGAGCTATTACCTGACACTGCTCCAATGGAGCAACACTTGCTGACCTTAGATTCGTTGGATGAAGATCGTCAGTCTTCATTACATAACAACGAGGCAAATAAAAAATGGTCCAAAGCCACCTTTGACCACCATTTCAACCTTCATTCATTTAACAAAGGTGATCTCATCCTAGCCTATGATATTCCCCACAATACTCTCGATCATGGGAATTTGAGTCATTATGGCATGGACCCTACATTGTCCAACACTACCTCACTAAAGGCGCATACATCATGGCCTCTCTAGAAGGATATCCTCTCAAAGAACCCATAAACGGGTTGTACTTAAATACTTTTTACGCCTAAGCATAGTCATTCTACCCTAGGATTTTCTTTGTACACATTTGTAGAGATTTTAGTCTTTTTTTTTCACCTCCACTCCTCCACCATCCATGTTATTGATAGATGCATCCTCCATCGGCTTACCACATCAGTTACAATGATAGTGCTAGATGTTGGACATATAATATCTCTTAGGCTACTTGGGCGCTCTACACCCCCTCACATGAACTACTCCACTCTAGCGACATATGTTTGGGTTCAACCACCAACAACCAAGAAGAATATGCAGTCGTCATTGGTCTCCACACTGAGGCCAGCCACCACCACATTCGTCACCTTAGCATGTTGTTAGATTCCCACCATGTTGTCCTACAACTCAATAATGTATCTGTGTCCGCAATCATTGCCTCTTTCACAAATAACTGCAAGTTAGACTCTTATCTCAAAACTTTGATTCAATTACATTTACACATATTCCATGACAATTTAATAAAATAGAAGATAACATGGCTAACCTAGTATTAGATTGGCATTTAGCACATCAAGACATCATTACATATACATAAATCATCAAACATCGATCACAACATATAGATTAGACATCATAAATCATCACAAATATAAACACATGTAAACATCACAAAAATCCAAAAGATGTGTATCCATATATATATATAAATATATATCAGGAGAAGTATCATAAATGTTTACAAAAGTACAAAATATACATTGCTCATAGGCCAGTGAGTCCCCTCACCCCTATAGGTACAAAATGGGTTCCCCCTACCCTATACAAAATGGGTATCAACTACCTTGTACAAAATGGGCTCACAAGCCTATATAAATACAAAAAAAAAAATCGACACTCATGGTGCCCCCAAAGCTCCCCCACCAGGTCCTCTATTATCAGGAGGTGTCCCACCAGTTGGGGGTCCTCCAGGTCCAGGGGGTAGTCAACCAGTCATCGCTTCCCATCGGAACATGCACACACTTCTCCAGGACTCTCTCATCCTTAATGTGGGCCCACATACCCTATGACACACCCTGAAGCACCTCCTCAAACTGACAACCAAGATCCTCGATCCCCCTGCTGGCCTCTACCCACGACGCATGAGATGGCCCCACATCGGGGTCATGGAATCTACATCTCTGGCCTACTCTCAGATCATTTACTGGCCCCACACCATTATAATCCCTCTGACACCATTCTCCTACCCCTGACTCTGCCCGTAATGGTTGCACTGGCCTCTGGCAAGCCAACTCTCCAACCATATCCACCTCGAGGCCTCACTTATGCAAACAAAAAAAATAAATATAGATTCAACATCCATATATGTATATAAACATATGCTACACTATCAAAATCACAAAACATAAATGCACAAACATACCTCTCTAGGAGGCAGCTCCATGTCTGGGTCGTGTCGAAAATCCATCCCACCGTATGGGTACTGGAGTATAACCTATGGTATGTGACACCAAACACATGCCACTATGGTTGTAAAGTAGTGTCCACCCTC
>ML779322.1:491301-511123 GCA_009831015.1 Picea engelmannii
CTTCTTGTAGTGCCCTTCTTTTCCACACCTCCAACATACCCTTCCAAACTTTCCAGGAGATTTATATCTACCCTTAGACTTAGATCTCCCACTTGAGAAATTAGATTTATTTCTTTCCCGGGAACGTCCTCTTGCAAATAATGTGTCTATGCTATGTCCTTCCATATTCTTTCGTGTCATCTCCTCCGACAACAAGGACGAGAGCACTTCTTCAAAATTCAAAGAAGTTGTATTACTACCTATGGCCACAACCAGAATATCCCACAAGTCTGGTAAAGAACACAACAAACTGATACAGTATTGAAGGCATTCAAATGCTCTACCACCGAGTCTCCATCTCTCATCCTCAAGTTATACAGCTTCTTTCTCAGGAATAGTTTATTTACCAGGGACTTAGAATGATACAACTTCCCCAACTTTTCCCATAAAACCTTGGCTATAGCTTCCTCTGACACATTCAGTAATACTTAATCGGAGAGACACAGTCGAATTGTGCTCTTTGCCTCCTGATCCGTCTTTTTCCAGTCATCTACAGAAGTTCCTGTAGGTGCTGTACCTGGATCTACCGCGATCCACTGATCTCTGTCCACCAAAAAATATTCCATCTTGAGCTTCCACAGCTCAAAGCTTTTCCCATTAAACTTCTCGATCTCCATCTTTGAATTGCTTGCCATTTCTTTTCACCTGAAAAACAATACCAAAGATCTCCCACTGTAACAAGGCTTATCACAGTCCCGAGCCAAACCCTTGACGACAAAGGCGTCCACCTGAAGCCAATAAAGCTCTGATACCAAATGTAAATTCTAACCTTGTAAAATATCTACTGCAAACTGATATTCAAAAAAGAACAGAAAAGATACAATGGAAAATACAAACATTACACAGAGATTTTTCACCTGGAAACCCAAACCGAGAAAACCAACATATATTATATTCATACATTGTGTTACATTGTTTTACAATACAATATACATATAGGATCTAGCGGCATCCAAAACCCTAACCCAATGACCTGGATTAGTCCAAAACCCTAATTCCTTAACCGGAAATAGAAAACCATCGGCAAAAAACCATGTGCTGAAAAACCACCTAATATCATGTGGTCCCAGAAATATGTCGTCTCAGTAATATGTCATCCTAGAAATATGTCATCCTGGAAATATGTCGGCCCGGCAAAAATATGTCGGCTCGGCCCGGTGAAAATATGTCGGCCCGAAAAAAAAATTCCGGGGGCGCTGCCCCCGAACCCCTACACCCCCCAAGGGGGGGCCTAGCAGCCCCCCCTCTAACCCCCCTGCATGCCCGGTGCAGGTGCTCAGACACTACTACTTGTGCAAAGAATATAACACATACCCAACATTGCGGTTATCTACATCAACATACAACTTCAATTATTGTCTTACATTTTGAGTTACATGACACAAGCATGGGGCATGCCCGCCTCGTTTGTATACAAATTTATTTTTTTCTTCCTAGAGAAAGGTTTGGATCCCATATTTTCCCCTCTCCCTCCGACATATCTCTCTTGCAGTTCTTCTCATAACTCTTCATTACAATGGCATTCTCAGTAGAAGAAAAATTAATGTATTTCAGCTATACGTATGCTCCTAACCTCACACATCAGGGGGCATTTGTTATCACTAAAATTTTGTTTGCAACATCGCAAGAAAATGATTACAAAATAAAACAATGCCAAACAACTATTAGTTCACTTACAACACCAAAATTCATTTCCAAAAGGAAAAAACTATACAATTGGGAAAAAATTGACATGCATAAATGCACTAAAGGAAGTGTGTGCATAGTGCCTGGGCCAAAGAAGCCCGTAGAGTGCACAATGCACCATATGCATGTTTGTGTACAAGAAAATATGTACACTCCTAATAATGGGGCATTTATGGTTCTTGTCGGCTCCTCAACCACTTATGAACCAACTCCCAACTTTATTTTACCTTTATATCTGAACTGAATCCAAATGGGGGGCTGGTCAAGGACCAAAGGGTGCCCTAAAGGGCCCCTTGTTCACACTAAGAACCATTTGAATATTTCCTTGAATAAATTCTATAAATGGAGGCCATGGGTGCACTAAGAAACCAAGATCTTCATAGAATTGTTATTCTACCTCAATTCTTCCTTGAGAATCCTCTTTTCTCCTAGGATAATTCTAGCATAATTCCAATAGGCCATTCCACTCACCTCTTGAGGGAATATGCATTGATTTTCTTCATCATTTTCCATTTTTTTTTACCATTGTAAGAAGCGCTCTCCATTAGGGAAATCAAGATCCCTCCCAAGGAGGAAGAGGGAACTCATAAGTCCTCATTTCTCTATGGTGTTTTCCAACTAATATAGTTATCCATTGGTGGCATAATCTTGATCATTGGTTTATTGTTTATGGCTCTAAAAGTTTCTTATGCATTCTAGTTTTATTTCCTTAGTTGTTTTTAGTTTTTTTTCTTTTTGATTTCATGTTCTTGGGTTGTTTAACTCATGCACTAACCTTTGTCTTGTCTGCCAGGTCCAACTAGTCATGCAAGTGTCATTCTTTTTCTCACCCAAGTGACAAAAAAGACACAACAATATCAATACCTTTTTTTTTATTATCAAAATACCCTTAAGGTAGAGAAACACCTTATAATGATCCTTTTATGGAAGGAATCCGCTCTTGTTCATTTTCTTATTAAGGGTACAAGGACCTCCTAGTGAGGTAAGCTCACATACAATATATTTCAACACATGCCCATTAAGAGGGCTCCATCTTTATTTTTAGGTATCTATGAAATCTTAATCATAACCACCTCCTAACTATCTAGTGGACCTTATTTCATGAGGCTACATTACATTTATTCCATGCCAACTAACTAGTTGGTCTTATTTAATAATAGAAAACATAGTGGACCTAGTCCACTTTACATTGAATGGCCACCATAACTACACTATTATTACTCTAGTGGTCCATTCGTTCACCCCATTTAACCCCTATTGATCTAGATTTTATGAGGAGAATGAAGTGAATATAGATTATTATCAAAATATTCTTAACACAAAATAACAAATATAAAGTAAAACACGTTTCTATTCAATAAGGAAATAAGCTGAAACTGTAAAATGTTGCGGAAAACAAGCTTTCTAGAATGGTGATGAATTATCTCTAAGAAGAGATGTGAAGGTTGCACTCATTCATAAGAAGATGATTACAATGAGGCTCTGAAGAAATTTTTATAATAAACAGGAATTTCAAAAACCCTAGATATCCAAAAACCCAACCTTAGGAGATGAAGCACCAATAGTCATTTGGGCCCCGTTTGGGTAAGTTAGTACATCAACTTCACGGGGTCATAACTTTTGCATATGAACTCCGATTTAGGCACATGATAGACCACTAAAAAGGTCTATCCAAGGACTACACATGTTTCTATCGGAGTCTAAATTCGTCTACAATTTGACTATGGAGAGCCTTAAAAACGTTGTTTAGGGCTTCAAAATGACCCCGAAAGTCAGGGACCCGAAAACTAGGAAAAAAATGCCAAAATGAGTCAGTTGGAATAGGTGGGAGGCCACTGAAATCCATTTGGATCAATCCCCCCCCCCCTTATGAATAAATGGTCTCCATTGCGTTGAGTTCCCCCATGAGAAGAGGAGATTTATGTTGAATTTGGTCCCAGGTGAGCCACTTGCCTTGGTGGAAGATGTTAAGAACCAAATATAGGAGACTAGGGGGTATAATTACAACTAATGGAATGAAGGCGACATAAATAAAATAACATTACTAATGTAATATTCCCCAATTAAGGGTCAATGAGACAATATTATGGCTTAACACAAGAGCTTCCCTACTTTGACAACTTGATAAAGATGGATCCTTTGTTGGTGAGTGCCCTTGACCCGTTTTTCCAAAATATGATCACTGGATTCCTGTTGTATGTAGTCATGGTTGAGATTTGTTGGTGTCAGTTGTTCTGCTATCTCTGAGATGCCCAATAATGGTGGGAAATAAGGTTGAAGGAGATCCACGTTGAAGACTGGGTGTAGGCCAAAGAAAGGAGGAATGTTGAGACCAAAAACATTATCACCCACAACCTTGGTGATGGTGTACGACCCATAACGGAGTGGGAGAAGCTTCCGATGGGGTCCTGTAAGGTGTTCTTTATGAAAATGAAACCAAACTTTGTCGCCCACCTGGAAATTATGTGGCACCCATTTTTTATCATGGCATTTCTTGTACTTGTCATTAGACTTTTGTACGATATCTTGAACCTGTTAGCGGATGTTCTGGATCCGCTCAATGAACCGGGTGTATTTTTCAGCTTCAATTGGAGCAGGATATGAGTCAGCCAAGGTGACCGCAAGGGGTAGTGAAAAATCTATGGGACCCAATCATTGGAATCCCAACCCCACCTGAAAGGGGTTGTGGCTGATTGAGCTATGTTGGATATAGGGAAGACTTTCATCCCATGTGCGAGGGTGCTTGGAATTATAAATGCCCAGGATATGCATGATCATTCAATTTATGACCTCAGGTTGGCCATATTTTTGGGGGTGGAAGGCCATGGATTTGGTGAGCTTGGTGTCCAACAATGACCAAAGGCTCAACCAAAATGTGCTAAGAAATTGATTGTCCCAATATGAGACAATGGTTTGTGGGATTCTAAAATGTACCCAGACTCATTCAAATAAGAGCTCGACAATGGCCTCTACTATGATGCTCTTCTTCCAGGAAGCCATAATCTCCATCTTAGAAAAGCGATCAATTACCACAAAAACATAGTCATTTCCATGCTTGGTGGATGGAAGGCCTAAGATGTAGTCCATTTAGATGGATTCCCATGGCCTATCAGGAGTAGGAAGATGAGTGTATAGGCCATGTTTCTTAGTGGTCGGTTTGGTAGTAGCGTATATAGTGTAGGACCTAATATACTTGCTGACATCCTATCAAAGTTTCAACCAATAGAAATGTTTCTGCAACATTTCCAATGTCTTTTCGATGCCAAAGTGTCCCGCCACCCGACTATAGCGAGCTTCCCAGATTAGCTTCACTTGCTCGCTTGATGGAACACAGATATGGACTAGATGACACAAAAATCCATCTTGAATATGGAAATTAGAGCCAACTATGTTTGTGCCCAACATTTGGTATGTGGTGGTGAAGTCTGGGTCTATATCATAGAGTTGGGGCCATCCATAGGTCTCATGGATGCAAGAATCTAGCACCATGGTGAGTGTCACGGCTGATGGTCTGTTGAGGCAATCAACGACGCGGTTAGTGCTTCCTTTTTTATACTTGATGTTGAGGTGGAATTTTTGCAAGTATGTGGACCACTTCTAATGGTGGTCATTTTGCAATTTTCCTTGTGTCTAGATGAATTGCAGTGGCTTATGATTAGTGTGGATTACTGTGTCCTTCCCAAGAATATAATGTCTCCAATGGAGACAGGCTTGCACAATGGAGTACATTTCCTTGTCGTAAGTAGGGTACTTACAGACAACATCTGATAGTGTCTCACTATGATAGTCCATGGGGTGTCTGTGCTGAGTGAGAATGATGCCCACAACATAGTCTAACACATCTATCTCGATCTCAAAGGGTTGTTGTAGGTCTGGTAGTGAAAGTACTAGGGATGAGCACAAGCACTACTTCAAATCATAAAACTCTTGTTGTTGGGACCAACCCCACACAAATTTCACCCTACCACCACCCTTGGTTACTTGGTTGAGGGCTCATGCAATATGGGAGAATCCCAACATGAACCTGTGGTAGAAATTGGAAAGGTTGATGAAGCTTCAAAGCTCAGTGAGTTTGGTTGGGGCTGGCCAGTCACAGATGACTTGGATATTGGATAGCTCCACATGTAAATCATGTTGATCAACGATGTATCCTAGGTAATGGACCTTTTCCATGCCAAAGGATCATTTTTACAAGTTGGCGTATGACTTGTGTTGTCGCAGGGTGTGCAGAACCTGTTGAATATGCTGCAAGTGTTCTTCCCAAGTCTTGTTGTAAATGAGAATTTCATCCAGATACACCACCAAAAAATTATTGGTGAATGGTTGTAGGATATCTTCCATCATCCGCATGAAAGTGGCTGGAGAATTTGTCAAACCAAAAGGTATGACCAACTATTCAAAAAGAGCTTCCTTTGACTTGAAGGCGATCTTCCATACATTTGTCTATTCTATTGGGACCTGGTAATAGCCATAATTTAGATCACTATTACTGAAGTATTTGGCCCTCATGAGCTGATCAAGGAGGTTGTCGATTCGGGGAATAGGGTACTAGCTTATGACTATGATTTTATTCAGGGCTCAGTAATCAATGCAGAGTCCCCATGTTCCATCTTTCTTCTATACGAGCATGATTGGGCTCCCACAAGGTGATGAGTTGGGATGAATGTGCCCCTTGTGGAGCATTTATTATATCTACCACTTGATCTCTTCATTATCTAACAGATAGAGGTGATATACTGGCCCAATGGGAAATGATGCGCTAGGGTCAAATCGATGGGGTTCTTGACCTGACAATGCAGAGGTACCCCGGTAGGAGAGGAGAATATATCCGACTATTCTTCCACGACATTATCCACTTGCTTCTGCTGTGTGGAGAGGTCGACCATGGATACCCTGGATGTGGCTACAATATTTCTATAATTCTTAGAGAGAATCATGAATAAAACAAACTTCCCCTTCTGAGAGATGAACTTCCTACATTTCTTGGAGGAGATCAAGGAAATATCACTAGGTGGGACTGCCTCGAGTATCATGTACAATTTCTTGTTCAAAGTAATAATAACACAACGAGGCCTATAATCATATACAACATGATGTTTCCATAAATATGGTTTTCCCAAAAGAACATTATAAACTTCGAGAGGGGAAACATCATACAATACCTCGTCTTTGAAGGGCTTGATACCATATGAAACGAGACATTTTTGGTTGACGTGGATGTCACTTCCTTGGTGGATCCATCTGATGGTGTAGGGTTGTGGGTGTGGAATTGTTGGCAGGATGAGTCATTTGAAAACCTCTGTTGATATGAGGTTCTTCTGGCTACCACTATCAATGATGAAGTGCAACGAGGTACCCTTCATTGACATCTGTGAATGAAAAAGGCGCTCACCTTCCTCTGGCTCATTTGGTTCATCGGGCTGGAGCTTGGTGGTATCAACAGTAACATTGGGTTCTGTGTCAATGATCAGTTTCCCCCTTTCTATTTTTGACTCAGAGTCAGAACCCACATTTTATTAAGAGGCTTTCACCTTAGCTACCAATGACTTCTTTGAGCGGAAATCAACAATTTTATGCCAGGGGCTCTTATGGAAGTCACACAACTTCCTAGTATATTTCTTTATCTTTCTGGTGTCCTTCTTTTCTTGCAGCCTGGACTAGTTGTCCTGAGGTGGTCCATATTTTCTCTATCCTTTGTTCTGTGGATTGGGGATGCCCTTTCCTGGCTTTTGATGTGAAGGGTTCCCAGGCCCAAATTGTCACGTCTTTTGTTTGAACTTCCGCTTGATTTTGATGACATATCGATAGGTCATGCACAAGGATGAGATGTCTAGAAACTCCATTTCATTTTGGATTTACCTATGGAGACCATCGTGATACTTGAGAACCAAATGTTGCTCAAAATATTTGATACCCAGCTTGGTGCGCAAGGTATGGAAGATATTTTTGAACTTGGGCACTGTTTGGTCTCTTTCCTGCCGCGGTGTGGTCCATTTTGTGTACATGTCATCATAACTTCCAACAAAGTAGTATTGTTCCTTAATATCATCCCTAAAGGATTCACAGGTGAACACGACTGTAAATAATGAGGGTTCGTTTGTTTCCTTCTACTCACAAAAATTTTCCCACCAATATTTGACATGGGGAACGACTTTGAGGAGAGAAAAAGTAATATTTTCTCTATTCGATAAGTTATGGACAAAAAAATACCCTTCTAGCATATTCAATCATTTTTCTACAACATCTATGTCTATCTAAACTTCAAATATAGGAATGCCGAATTTTATTTGTACCTTGAAGGGGGCGGCACCTCCATTTGAGGAAGATGTGTCACTTATTGGTAGCCGCTGAAGGATTTGCGTAAAACTATTCATCATCTCATTCCTATGTTGCGTTAGGGATTCCTCGAGCAACATTTTGAAGGTATCTCCTGTCCCGTCGTCTTTATTTTCTCCCTCCATGAGAGGTCTCTTGGGCGTGCAAGATATTTTTTCCTCAAGAGAAACAAGCTCAAGACCCACTTCTTTGTACCCTAACCTCATCGGGGACATGCATTAAGAATGACAAGGAGCATAACGCTCTGATACGAAATGAATACATATTATTATCAAAATATTCTTAACAAATAATAACAGATATACAGTAAAATTGGTTTCTATTCAATAAGGAAATAAGATGAAACTATAAAATGTAGCGAAAAATAAGCTTGCTAGAATGGTGGTAGCTTATATCTGAGAAGAGATGTGACAGTTGCTCTCATTCACAAGAATATGATTAAATTGAGGCTCTGAAGGCCTTTTTACAATAAACAATAATGTAAAAAACCATAGACATCCAAAAACCTAACCCTAGGAGATGAAGCACCAAAATTCATGTGGGCCCCGTTTGGTTAAGTTAGTACATCAACTTCTCAGGGTCGTAACTTTTGCATACGATATTCGTTTTAGGTGCACGATAGCCCTATGGAAAGGTCTATCCAAGGAATACACATTTTTCAATCACACTCCAACTTCTTCAGGGCCTCAAAATGGCCCCTGAAGTCAAGGACCCAAAAACTAGGAAAAAACTGCCAAAATGAGCCAATTGGAATAGGTGGGAGGACACCGAAATCCATTTGGATCACCTAGGGAGGATCCAAACATTCCGTTCCCCTTTAGAAAGCATTTTCCTCAATGCTTGTAGAGAGGATGTACAACAATAATTGAGGTCCTATGTATGGGTGCTAATTGCAATGTTGAAGTAGTCCAAGGAAGTAGGGTTCAATCAATGAATTGTCTAGTATTCTATTCCAAATTCCCACCATGGTCCTATGGATACATATCATACATAAAATTTCATCCACATAGATGTAAATGATTGAGAGTGGATTTGAAAGGAACAATACCAACCAAGAATATGAAATTTGAACATTGGTATTCATAATAATGATACAAGTGGATATTTTACTGATAAAAATTAATGTTCTCAAATGATGATGAAAATGTTTCCATGTCAAAGAGATTTTTGAGATATTTCCAATGCAACTTGAACAGGGTCAAACAGACATCGTATGAGAAAGTTATGACATTTTGACATTTTATCCAAAAAGGAAAAAGAGATGACATGGATGACATGTGGCATCACCAGGGGATGCAAGTGGTAGTATGGAAGATGATGTGGGTGTTGACATGGAAATATGGATGCTGAAAAGTGGTTGTACGGACATGACAGGTGGCAGAATGGACATGACAGGTGGCATGTTGACTGGAATGTACGAAGGGTGACATGGCGCTAATGTAAAAGGTTGGTGTGGTGTTGACATGGAAGGTTGGCTATATAGGTTATGGGACCACCACATGGACCAATTAGAGGCCACCACATGGCAGCCCCAAATTTTTCAAAATGGAATTATCGTTCGCGGAAGGATCGGGCAGGTGGATCAAACCCCTGACCTATTCAACAACTTACCATTATGCCACCAGTGGATCGTTGGAATCTAGCTGATATGAATTATATTTAAATTTAGATTGTTATTTGTTTCCCAAAAGTGGATGGTCTGCAGGCTTGACCCCGCGACCTTTGCCCAATGGTCCAATGCCTTAGCCAATGAGCCAAACCAACTACTTGTTATGGCATGCAAAGATTATAATTTTTGAATTGTGATATTTGCATAGCCTAAAAAATCTGAACGACCATGGATTTAAACACCCAAACTATCTTATTAAACCACAACATATTTACCATTGCATCATAGAGTGTGTGCATTGAAAGGATTCAACACCATTTGATTGTATGACATAGTTTTTCTATATAAGTTGAAGAAAAAACATTGTTAATTCTTTTGAGTGTAGGAAAAGAGGGGGAATTTGTTCCCAACCATTTTCCAACCTTCTTAGAGAGGACAAAGACTTTTTTTTTGTAGGTTAGAGATTGCATGGGTGTAATAATCATTTGCTGTGATTTTTTACATCTTTTAATGGATCATTTTCTCATTGGAAGAAAACCCTAGAGATGTAGCCCAAAATGGGTGAACTCCATTATCAACTTGTGTCAATTTTTCTTTGTTATTTCTCTTCATTTCTTCAATTTCAGTATTTCAAGCATTCATTGAATCTTAATAATTAAGTTAAGACAATTCACACTTAACATCGGTTTGCAAATTAGTGAGTAATTTCAGATCAATTTTGGCATTAGAGCAGGTTTGATAGGATTTTTAAGTGTGGCTGTTAACCAGGATCAAGTTCAAGCATGGTGAACGATTGCTTGAAGAAGCTAATCTAGAAATTGGACGTATATTTCAAAGATGAGAAATAGCATCGCTGAAATAAGGAAATCCTTTTGGTACCGAGGAAACTTTCGTTGAAGCACTCATGCCGATGAAATCTATGGTGGACGAGTTGTACCATGAATGAAAGAAGCCCAAGGAGGGTATTTCATCTATAAAAGTTGAAGGTGAAGGAGGTGATGGTGAGCCTCCTAATACTCCTCCATCCTAGTCATCCTCTTATTCTAGTTCGAGTGGAAGTTCCTCCTTCAAGAATCATTCTAAGAAAACTTCATCTAATTTTCCTTTATTGAAATTTGATGTCAATTTTGATTTTCTAATTTATGAAGGTGAACTTGATGCTGAAAAGTTGGATAACTAGATCAAGCAGCTTGAAGTTTTTTGCAGGATTCAAAAAATTGTTGATGACAATGTAAAGATCGAACTATCAACTCTTTGACTGGGAGGCACAAATTTGATCTGGTGGGAGGATAAGACTTAAGAAAATCTTCTTACAAAAGGTAAAATGATATTTTCTTGGTATGAATTTATAGCTACAATAAAGAAACAATTGTGTCCATTAGGTTATATGCAACAAGCAATAATGGATTGGAATATAATAAGGAAAAATAAAGGACAAAGTGTATAAGAATATACTCGAGATTTTAGAAAAAGGGAGCTAATATTGGGTATTCCTTTATATACACAAGAAAATATCCTCAAGTATATTGGTGATTTTCATAGTTATCTTCGACATACTATCCTCATGTTTAATATGACTAATTTGGATGAGGTTTGTGTTCAAACTACACATATTGAATCGAGAGGAAAGTGTTGGTTGTGGAGCCTGATTATCTTCCTGATTCAGAGGATTGTTTCAGTCGTGATTGGACCCCATTCCCTAACGAGGGGGTGTTGGGGATAGTAAAAAGGAAGGACCTGGCAATTTCTCTGTTGGACGTATCCCACACTGGGTGAACCATGTATATCTGTGTCTCTATTGTATTGTGTATCTTCTGTGTTTTATTTTCGCATTCATTTTTATTTTATTGCTCCGCGATATTGTTTTTCTAACAATTGGTATCAGAGAAAAAGGTAACTCACGGGAAAAGAGGGTTCCTAGTTTGAGTGGGAGAAATGGTAGAAGATGGAAAGTTTAGGGTCAAGAAATTTAACAACCAAAACTATCGGTTATGGAATATGTAGATGGAAGATTATTTATATTACAAGGATCTATTCCTACCATTGGGAGAATATAAAAGAAGTTGATGGAAATGAAGGATGAATAATGGGAGGTTCTTGACAGAAAGGCACTAGGAACGATACAACTGAGTATGGCAGCATCGATGGATTTCAATATTTCAAAATAAAAGACAATGAAGGAGCTGATGGACACATTGGCTAAACTGTATGAAAAACCCTTGACATCAAATAAGGTATTTCTAATGAAGAGATTATTTAATATGAAGATGTCAGAAGGTGGGTCTATTGCAGATCATTTAAATGAATTTAATAGGGTTACTAATTAGCTAAGTTCTATAAAAGTGGACTTTGATGATGAGGTCAGGGATATTCTAATCTTGTGCTCATTGCCAGAAAGATAGAACGACTTGGTCATGGTTGTAAGTAACTTTGTCTCTGATTCAAACACTCTAAAATTTGATGATGTTGTTGGTGTTATCCTTAGTGAGGAAATGCGATGGAAATCACAAGTGAGACATCAGGTGATGCGTTAAACATGGAGAATAGGGGAAGACAAAAGGATAGAGGAAAGGGCTTAGGGAACCAGGGGAAGATCCAAATCCATACTGGGAAAGATAGAGTGATGGAGTTGTGGAAAGAAAGGACATCTAAAGAAAGAATGCAGAGCTCCAAAGAAATAAAGAGATGGACAACAAGAGAAAAATCAGGAAGAAAATGTAATAGATGATGTGTTACAAGATGCTTTGATTATTTCTGTAGATAATATTTCTAAGTCTTGGGTAGTAGATTTAGGGGCTTCATTTCATTCCACACCCCATAGGAAACATTTTTCTAGATTATGTTCAAGGTGATTTTGGATAGGTTCATTTGGGTGATGATGCACCATGAAAAATTGTTGGAATGGGAAAGGTACAAATAAAGAAAAAGAATGGAAAATGGTGGTTTTTTAAAGAGGTAAGGGATGTTACAAATCTAAGGAACAATCTAATTTCAAAATGAAAGTTGGAAAGTGAAGGATGTATATCTATATTTACAGATAAGGCGTGGAAGGTCACCAAAGGATCATTGGTGATAAAAAAAGGAGAGAAGGTAGGTACATTGTATTTATGTAATAGTAATACTAATTATTCTATCTCTTTAGATTCTACAAGAGTGGATACAACACTTTGGCATCATAGGCTTGGAAACATGAGTGAGAAGGGGATGTAGATACTTCAAAAAAGGAATTTCATTCTAGATCGTAAATAAATTGATTTGTATGGAAAACATAAGAGAGTCAAATTTCTTAGAGTTGGAAAAAAAAATAAGAGTCAAATGTTAGAGCTTGTGTATACAGATGTATGGGGACCAACTCAGTTATCATCTCTTGGTGGATCTCGTTATTATGTTAATTTTATTGATGATGCAACTAGAAAAACTTGGGTTTATTGCATTCGACAAAGATATGATGTTTTTGACACTTTTAAGAAATGGAAAGCTTTGGTTGAGAATGAGACAGGAGAAAGGTTGAAGTGTCTCATATCATAAAATGGAGGTGAATATTGAAGCAAGTATTTTTATTATTACTGTTCATACCATGGGATTCATAGAGAGAAGACAATTCTAGGAACACCATAAGAAAATGGTGTGTCAAAAAGGATGAACAAGACAATCATGGAGTGTGCAAGGAGTATGAGATTGCATGTAGGGTTTCCCTTAAAGTTTTTGGCAGATGTTGTAGATACTACTATTTACTTGATAAACAGAGGACCTTTAAGTTCTTTGGATGGTGGAATTCTAGAGGAGGCATCGACAGGTAAAAAGGTAAACTATTCATTTTTGAAGACTTTCAGTTGTGAAGCATTTGTCCATATTGATAAAGAAAATATAACAAAGCTTGAGGAAAAATCCAAGAAGTGTACCTTTATTGGATACAATGTATAATGATTTTGGTTATCACTTATGGGATTATGAAAATCAAAAAATCATTAGGAGTAGAGATGTCATATTCAATGATAAGGTCATGTACAAATATTAGTTGCAGGGAAAGAAACGGGAAAAATAAAAACCATAATACACAGTACTTGATGAGATCACTGAAAAATAAATTCCAAAGGTACCAGAAAATAAAAATGTACAATAACAGGAGCAACACGTACCTCAAACTCCTTCAAGTGTTGTTAGAAGATCTACCAAGTTAAGTATACCCCCTGAATGATTCTCTCCTTCATTGTATTATTTATTGTTGATTGATTCTGATGAACCAAAATGTTATGAAGAGGCAATGCAGGTAGACACTAAAAAGAAGTGGGAGAAAGGAATGAAAGAGGAAATGGTTTCCTTGGTAAATAACCAGACTTGGGACTTGGTTCAGTTTCCTACAGGAAAAATATCATCGCAGAATAGATGGGTTTATAGGTTGAAGGAAGAATATGGAGGAAAAAAGTGGCATAAGGATAGAATTTTTGTAAAGGGGTTTGCACAAAACAAAGGTATATATTTAGATGAAATATTTTCTTCCTTTTTTAATATGAATTCAATTAGGACTATTTTAAGTTTTGTGGCAATAGAAGATTTTCATCTTGAATAGTTATATGTAAAACCAACTTTTCTCCATGGGGATTTGGAGGAAGAGATTTATATGCAACAACCACGGGGTTATGAGGTCAAAGGGAAGGAGAATTTGGTATGTAGGTTGAAGAAGAGATTGTATGGCCTAAAGCGAGATCCAATGAAATGGTATTTGAAGTTTGACAGGTTTATGAAATAACAAGGTTTTATTAAATGTAATTATGATCACTATTGTTGGATTACTGAGAGGGGGGTTGAATCAATAATAGATCAATTCAATCCTTTTTAACCACAATATGAAAGTGTTATATCAATGTATCATTATCATCCAATAGTTGAAGAGTAAATAAACAATGAACAAATGAGAAATCATACACATACACAGTACACCAAATTTTTTACGTGGAAACCCAAAGCAAGAGAAAACCACAGAATGCTTTTTCTTATATGTCTTAATTAAGAATTACATTCATTGGAAGCACCAACTTACTTTTTTTTCCAGCTACAACAGGAAGGATGCTCCAACCCCCTAATTTTTCAAGCTACAACCTAAGGGAAGATCCAACTCCCCAATTCTCCAGCTACAACTAGAAGGAGGCTATGACCTCCTATGTTCTCTGGCTACAACCAGAAGGTGGCTACAACCACTTGTCCTTGTCTTGTCCAACCACCCTGAAATATAAGTAGAATAATGGAACCACTGTCACACTATCACTGTGATATATACTACTGTAAACCTGTACCAATCAACCTATACCATAAACAAGTGGATCAACCATGCACCAACCTATAACTCAACCTGTAATCAACCTGTACCATTAAAACGTGCATCAACCATGCACCAACCTGTACCAAAATTGTACCATGAACAAGTGCATCAACCATGCACCAAACATGTACAAATAACCTGTCACAAAAACCTGTTCAAAAAATTTATCACTACAACCTATCTCATCAACCAAATCAGATCTACTCACCAAGATCAATCACCAAGACAAATCTCAAAGATGTGCATCAACCAAGCATAACACAACAGCTCATAATGATCACTAAGATCAATATGTGTTTCTAATAATATACCAATACAAGTATGCTACATCATCCATAAACCATGTGTCAACAATACTACTAAAAAGTGCCTCCAACCATGTAGAAAGTATGTACCAATCATGTATCAACTACTCATCAACTATGACTCATCAAGATGTACTAACATCATCAACTATACACCTTATGTGTGTGCCAACTCATTAACTACTTGTCTCAACCATGTACCCAAAATGTACCTCAACCAAAAACCATCATCAATTTCATCATCCAAATCTGATTTGTAACTCTATAATAGACCTAGTGTATATGATCACATACCAGCAAACCTTAACTTTCACAACAAGAGACTAGCATTTTCATCAAACTTTTCTTTAGTCTCACATGACTAGTTTTGGATTAGTCAACAACCCTAACTTGACATAATCATAACTATGTTCCTATAATGATTAAAGATTTGAAAATAATAAAAAATGTTCTTCAGTGTGTTTTATGAAATTCCTCCAGGTGTCACTACTTGGAACCTCTCAACAAAGGAGATATATCAAAAATGGCATACCTTGTTGAATTATGGATTATTCTAGAGAGCGAACTTGTAAAATGTGCCCCACACATAATATTTGTTTTATGGATCTGAAAATTTTCACAAAATACTATAGAATGTACTCTAACCAACACATTTGGTCTTACTTAATTTGGATCTGTTATGAAGACGTTTTTACCTGAAACACCTGTTTTAGACTAGTTTCAGGAATATCCACAAACCCTAATTTCCACAGAGTGTAACTCCAAAAATGCAACGACCCACAAGCTAAAATTTGTACCACAACTACTTGGATATGTTTTTTCAATGGCCTATCAATTTCATGGTCTGAATCATTATAGAGAAAAAGTTATTTTGAAAATGGTGATATGACCTATAAATAACATACCTTAGAAAGCATCATCAAAAGAATTTATCCTCCCTTGAATTTCGACCTTCTTTACTTCACCTTATCTCTAAAATTCGTCTTAGATATCCTTTGGTTACCTCAGTCACCTGTATATATTCAATATTCTCAAGTGTTATGTAAAATGAGAGAGACTTGCCTCTTATTTATACTTTCATGTAGCTTCCTCAAGGGGTTACCTTTTGAACATCTTAACCCACTTTCCTTATTTTAGGGTTAACCAACTTCTAACCATTTGTCCAATTAGTAATTTATCCATTAAATTTATTATTTAAATAATTTATTTTGTATCCACTTTGACTTATAGTACACTCATCACTTTACTTTACCTCAAGGGGTTACCTTCTAACCATATTAAACCACTTTCCTTATTTTGGGGCTAACCCACTTCTAACCACTTGTCAACATAGTAATTTATGCATTAACTTTATTATTTAAATACATTTTTTTGTATTCACTTTGAATTATAGTACACTCATCACTTCACTTTATTATTTACCTTCTAAAAATCTCTTAAACCACTTTGACTACTTTGATCTTTTGGGGCTTCTAGGTGACTCATGAGGGTTCTCCAACTTCACATGGCCATAACTCTCTAAACGTGAGGAGTTATGTGATGTTCCACGTACCACTGGAAATGGCATGACATGTACTATCCATATAGAATAGTATTACCTACAAATATATCAAAACTCATACCTTTATCCATCAAACAAAATTGGGTGCATTACCCAAACCTCGGTTCTCCAACTTCTCATGGACATAACTCTCTAAATGTGAGGATTTATGTGATGTTCCACATACCAGAAGAAATGGAATTACATGTACTATCCATATAGAATAGTGTTACCTTGAAATATATTAAAAATCATACCATTATACATGAAACAACCTTGGGTCCATTAACCAAAATTTTGTGCTACCAGAATTCGCTACCAGACTTTCTCCGAGCATTGACATCAATCACTAAGGGTTGAAATCAATCTACAATATCACTTTCCAATGGTTTACATCAATGAAAAAAAAAATCCATACCAAATATCCATCAACCTAAGCCAATTGTCTAACAATCTCCCCCTTTGGCATTGATGGAAACGCTTAGTCATGATAACAATCATGCTTATACTCATCATCAATGTTTCTATCTCTCCTCATTTGACATCAATGGCAAAGGGTATCTCCCTTTGGGGATTCTCCCCCTATGACCATTGCTCCCCCTAGAACCATGCCTATGTTCTCTTTCTCCAATAATTTACCTTTACATCTGATAAATCTCTCTCCCTTTTTCATCAATGGAAAATGTATCTTTCCATCTGGGGCTGCTGGCCCTAACTGACCTATCCTTGGGGATACTCCCCCTGATTGAACTCTTCCTGAAATTGATCTTCCAACCTGAACTATCCTCTCTATGGTGCTTCCTCGTGTAAATCTAAGACATATAAGATAAGCATTCAAAAACATTCATTTTGGAGTAGAAATTACTCTTAGTCTCTGGTGAAGATACTCAAAGGCTTCCCGTGGAAGCGGTTTTGTAAAGATGTTTGCCACTTCATCTTTTGTGCCCACATATTCAACTCTTATATTATTTTTTGCAACTTGTTCCTATATAAAGTGATACTTTATTGGAATGTGCTTCATCTTGGAGTGCATCATCGGGTTCTTTGAGATATTGATGGCACTTGTATTATCACAATATATTGGAATGGGCTCATCATTCTCAACTTGTATATATGTCAGAGTTTGTTTCATCCATAGAACCTGTGTACAACATGATGATGCTACAATATAGTCTGCCTCAGTTGTAGATAAGGATACTGATGATTGTTTATTTCTTAACCATGATACTAAACACTCACCCAAGTAGAACATTGCTCCACTGGTGCTTCGTCGGTCATCAATGAAACTTGCCCAATATGTATCTGTGCAGGAAATAAGTGATATATCCTTTCCTTTTGGATACCATAATCCAAACTCTTCTATTCCTTTGAGATATCTAAAAATCCTCTTCACTGCTAATACTTGTGATTTCTTTGGTGCTGCTTGAAATTGTGCCACCTGTCCAACTCCTTGCATTACATCTGGTTTGGATGCTATCACATACAATAAGCTACCAATCATTGACCTGTAATGCCTCTGATTTGTATACTTTGAATCATCATATTTTCTCAACTTGCAACTGGTTTGCATGGGAGTGATAACTGGTTTGTAATCTTCCATTCCGAACCTCTTTAGCATTTCTCTAATATACTTGGTTTGAGAAATAAAAATTCCTTGGTTGCTTTGACGTATCTAAAGACCCAAAAGGAAGGATAGTTCTCCAAGTAATGAAATTTCAAATTCATTATGCATATCCTTTGCAAATTTATGGCTTGATATAGAGGTTGTTGTCTATGCATCCTTTCCATAGTTCGTAGGGAGTTTTGTCATTTTTGTTTCTGATAATTACTCTGTTTTGAATGTGAATTGTTGTATGCACTGCATGTGTCCAAAAAATATCTGTCAATTTGGAATCCATTAGCATTGTTTGAGCCATTTCCTATGTACTTATCATCCATTATGATAATGTTCCTTTGTCTCTAAACCAATATTTGAACCAATCTATGAATCCATGCTCTCGTCCATACTATCCAAGAATCTACTTGCACGACTGTCCATAATGCTGACCCATTTATCACTATACTATCATGAAGTATTGATTAATCGATCAAATTGTACTTCTACTAACTGACTACTTTGGATCTGTCTTCTCAAACTCTGCAAGCTACTCGAAGGATGTTTCTTTGGTCTATCATAGCTATCACATAGACTCCCCTTATCTAATATTCATATTACCTGGGAGTATCTAAGCTGGATGGATCAAAACAATTCCTTCTTTGATGTGTATTCATCATCATCTTCATTGGTAGATTCATCATCTCTCTAAGCTATGACTTCTCTTTTTCTATCTATGGATTCATCTTTCACTACACTTCCTGAAAGTACAATCTCTTGAGCCTGTTCCTTATTTACCTGTACTTCTTTTATTTTAGTTATTTTCCAAACCTTTCTATATCCGACATCTTTCTTTTTCTCTATAGAATTTTATTCATCTTATTTTATTGCCAATCTTGCAATCTCTGGGACTTGGTCTTCGTTCACATTTTCTTCATGTTTTTTTATCCATACTTTCTTATATCTGATATCAATTTTCTCTTTCATGGAAGTATCGATCATGCTTCTACAATCACTAGCTATGTGCCCATAGTTATGACATTTGTAACATTCAATGTTACATGGGGCCACATATGAACTTCTTGCTTGAACATTTCTTTTATAATCCCTGTTGTAGGAAAATTCGCCTGCGGACAAGTAGATCGACCTCTAAGGCTTGACCTTAACCCTAGACAGAAAAGTGCTTATCATGGACACTGAATTTATTTCGAATCTATCTAAGCCTAATGCATGAGAAGGAAGAGTATCAGAAGTACCTTTTGACCGACGTTTGTCCCGGCACGCTCCGAGTTGCGCTCCAATCCTTTGCTTCTCGTTGATGTCTGTGGACAAATCAAGATACGACCACTTCCTACTCTATTGACATTAGCTTGAAAACAGATCTATCACTGAA
>ML779322.1:525675-568864 GCA_009831015.1 Picea engelmannii
CCCCCCCCCCCCCATCTTGCGGGGGATTTGGGGGCAGCGCCCCTGAAGAGAAATATTGAGAAAAATTACCTTGTAAAATATTGTAATTTCATAGTCAATCTGGACCGTTCATTATAAGGTCACAAATCTGATGGTAGAAGCTATTTTAGGGTTTTTTCCCTAGAAGGAAACCCTCTTTTATTACGGAATTGTATTGCAGCTTTGTATTATCGTGAATATTGTATTTCGAGAGAGGATAATGTGAGAGAAAGAAGAGGAAGTTACAACGAGTGTGTTGTAGGTTGTATCCCTTCATTTTTTTTGATAATAAAAATGAAGGACCTGGAAATTTATCTAGTGGACATAGCCCACACTGGGTGAACCACGTATCTCTGTGTATTTATTGTATTGCATATTTTCTATGTTTTATTTCCGTATTTGTTTTATTTTATTTCTCCGTGATCATGTTTTTCTAACAGAAAGAATGTTCATGATAGTTTCTCAGAGGATTCATTCCAGTCAAAGGAAGGAAATAATGAAGGAAGGGATAAACTAAAATGGACAACCACAGTGAATAAGGAAGATGAGAATCCTTCATGTTCATATTGCAAGAAGGAAGGAAATGATCATGATAAGTGTTGGAAAATTCATCTCGAACAAAAGCCAAAGTGGTTCCAAAATCAAAACATTAATAAGAAGACCATGACTATAATCCAACATGATTTGGGATCAAATTCAGGTGTTGAAGCCATGATTGTAGCCAGGGGAATACAAGGTATATCTTTTGTTGCTTGTTCTATCATTTCTATTCATTCTTTAGCTTCTAATATTAAGCATGATGAAAGGAAACAAAATGATTTGTTTCATATCAGAATCATGTCAAAGCATACAAAGATTGATACACTTATTGATAGTGGTTCACAAACAAATCTCATTTATGAAGAGGTTGTTAAAATATTGGAACTTGAAACTAAGTAACATATGTAGCCATATACTTTAGGATGTGTTAGGGATATTTCTTGTCTCAGGATTAGGCGTACCCAGGTTTGCAGTTTTCACGGGAAGCACCTGAGCATATCACGAGAGAATCCCATTTTGTAGCAGCAAGTCAAGCAAGCGAGTGGGCAAAGTTTTGTCTTCAGCAGTCGAGAACCATCCTCAAAGCAAATAGACGGTCAGAATCATACAGAGGAGATCGACAAAATCCCATCAGTTGTTAGATCTCGAGAAGTTTCACCGGGGTTGACCCCTAGTGTGCAGAGGAGGAGAGCCATGGTTCAGTTCATCGGAGAATCGGAGTTTTCAAAGACGAGAAACTCTTGCATGTAGGAATCGCGATCCGCGATTCCCCAACTGGATCGGAACCGTCCGTCAACAGGGACATGTGGCGAGAGATCCTACAGAGTCAGGGATCGGGGAACTGAAAGTCCCGTGCACATGACAACGGGAATTGCGATATCCCAATACGCGATTTCCCGAAGGAGTTAAGGACCATAGTGGGGGACAGGTGTCGGAAGGACAATCCTTGTAGGGAGGCAATGCCAAGTGGAATTGGCATATCACGAACTTGAAGGTTCATGAGTTGGAGCTGCAAAGATTTGCGTCCAGAGTTGCGTGATCACGAGAAGTGATATCTCGGCAACTGCCGATTAGCATGTGGGACCGCAAGTGGAAGACAGGTGGAAGGATTTCATGACGGGGAACGAACAATTGACATGTCAACGACCATGAGCCTTCGGTAATCAGAGAATCGCGAGTCCCGAGGACTTCTGTATCAAAACATCGAAAATGTCGAAACCCCGATAGAGGTTCGGTTCAGGTCATATAAGAGGTGGTCATATGGACAATAGTATAGCTAGGAGGGCTAACCCATAAACACGCTTATCAGACAATCGGTGGTCGGGAGTTCAAAGGGTCAAGAGCTCTTGACAACGGGGAATGCGAAACCCCGAAACCCGATACAGAGTCAAGAAAAGGTCTTGGTGAAGTTCAAGAGATTGTAAGGAAAGAAGAAGAGACTTGTGGATTAGGTCAGGTTTTCATCAGGGATTTCACTCAGGGATCCAAAGAGCCGCTTCAGCTCAGCAGAAAAGGAGAAAGAGGGTGGGTAAAGCTTCACGTCACCCATTTATTACAGAGTATGGAGGTCCTGGCTGAAATTGACCCAGGAGGGTCCCTTGTACCAGTTCTCTTCAGGAAAGCCACGCCAAGTCTCCAACTCACCAGAGAAACCTGCACACGCTAGTTCAATATTCAGAGGGCTCAGCTACCCCCTGGCG
Source organism: Picea engelmannii (assembly GCA_009831015.1). Taxonomy (NCBI): domain Eukaryota; kingdom Viridiplantae; phylum Streptophyta; class Pinopsida; order Pinales; family Pinaceae; genus Picea; species Picea engelmannii. Next base: position 527,934 of record ML779322.1, read on the forward strand.
CGAGCCATGCTGAATTAAAGAGGTGCATGACAGGGGAGCAGAGGGCAGATTTGATTGAGGCAGAATGACATCCCATTCTGATAGAGAAGCTCCTCAATGTCAAGCATTGAATTCATGATATGATGGCGCCTTCAGCGTCGAAGTCAGTTCCAAGTATATGTAGGCATTTCTGCCATTTTTGTGGGTATTGATGGTTGAGCAAAGCTCCCGGTTGTAAAGTTTTAATGAAGCACTAATACTCTGGTTATGTATAGACTTTTGAGACTTCTTGCCTTATGAATGCCAGTTTCTTCTACGTCTTTGTTATACTGTGTTAGAACAACTCAGAATTGGAGGATCTAGTCGAGTTGTAGCTATTATAGGACGATGTATGTTGGATCACTGTAATAGTTACGTTGTCTCTGACCAGTCCTTGTGTTTTTCTTAACACTGATTGACTTGGAATTGGAGGATCCAGTCAAGTCCCCTTTCAGTTCCTTAAGACCCTGAACCAAGAGGATCTTGCATTCAGAGTCTTTCTTCTACAAACTGATGTAAGCCTGTTGCCCAAAGATGTTTGTTCAACCTTCCTACCAAGTCTTCCACCTTCTCACCTTTTAATCAACCCGTTGGCTAAAGTTAGGATTCCAGACCTCTTTCGTTCTTTACGTACCAGAGACGGTCCCTGAGTTAGAGTGATATCTCCTCGAGTCTTTATCTCCATTCGGTCACCCCTTTATAAACAAATCGTGACATTAAACTGATGGGTGTCGGGCTCTGCTCCTGCAGGCAATCCAGGAGTGACTTCTGACGCTAACATTTCTAGCGCCATTGGCGAGGAAGAATTTGGATATTTTCCCCGGGATTGAACGACAACGACTAACTGATTCTGAAGGTGCATCAAAAATCAGAATTATCAAGATTGTTGTTGTGCACTTGGCAACTCCATTGTGACGACTCTGCTGGGGAGAACCTGCTCTATCAATTGTGGCTTTCAGAGGCAGACACATGCGGTCTCATCCACAACTACCCCTAGCTACACCTGAAACCGATCTGGAGATGGTTCTCAGAAAAGGAAATGCCCCTAAATAAGAAGCTTCCACTGTCAAAACAGGTAATCCGCCATATCCTTCTGTAAGAACTCCGTTTTCTCCCCCTCAATTTCTTGATCGACCTCCTTCACAGGCTTCCTGTTTCCTAAATTTTGGGAGTGTTCCTACTGAGTTTTCCCCTCCTGGTCTGGGATTGGAGGGAGAAATCCTTGTCACTCCCCTCTCCTCTAAAGCTGTACCTTGGCATAGACCCACGACCACTTAATATTTCCCCACTCCTGCATAAGGAGGAGTACCTGATGACTTGAGCTCATTAGCTTTCTCCTTGAATCACCTCTTGTTTCCCACCCCACTCCGAGATTCATTCCATGTAGCCCCTTCACAAACTCCTTCTCCTCTGAGTTCTCCTCCACCTAATATTCCTATGGCCGGAGCAAATCCCCCTATGAATGAAATAGAGGTCATCATAGCCGCTAGATACGCTCCCCTCGTGCTACCACAACCTCTCAATAACCTCCCAGCAGAACGATACCTTAAGCAGCTACCCAAGTTTACAGGTGAGGGGGATATAACCGCTGAAGAGCACCTAGTAGCCTTTTATACTTTTGTAGATGATAATGTTATCATGCACATAGATGTATGGATGAGAATTTTTGTCCACAGTCTCCAAGGAGAGGCTAGAAACTGGTTCAGGGCCCTACCTCCTGTATCTATTGATGGGATCAAAGCTCTAGATAATGCCTTTTTGAGGCAGTGGGGAGATAAAAAAGACTTCATGTATTACATGACAGAGTTTGGGTCGTTGAATAGAAAAGGAGTGTCTGTTTCTGACTTCTCCAAGAGATTTAATAAAATGTACAACAAAATTCCTGCTGAGATAAAACCATCTGAAGCCTCTGCCAAGATCACTTACTCCAGCACCTTCAATCCTGATTTCTACCTACTGCTAAGGGAGAGAAGAGCTGCTATGATGGCACATATGCAAGACGTAGCCATGGAGGTAGAATCCAATATATTGGCTGTCAACCGACTCAGGAGTGTCGGTGATAGAAATACGCCCAAGAACAGGCCTGAAACTTCCTCATCCAGTCCCTCTCCCCTGCCCCATCAGACAGATGAAACAGCTAGAACGCTAAAATTGCTTGCTGCCAAGATAGAAAGGTTGGAATTAGAGGGGAATTCCATGTACAGAAATCCCCAGAACACTAATAGTAGAGGTTTCAGACGACCTGCTAACAATATGCCTCAGGTTTTCCTGAGAGAAAAAAGGGGAAAAGACAGAGAAGATAAAAGGGTCCAAACCCCCTTCCAAAACAACCTAGTTGATCATGAGGAAAGAGATGAGATAGATGAGTTTGGCCCAAAAATTCACTGTATCGAAGAAACCCCTCCTTTTCCCCACTTGACTCAGTCTATGTACAAAAAATCTTTGATGAACATTCAGATCCATGAGTTAGGGAAGGGAGAAAGGGATGGTTACACTTCTAACAGATATAATCTCAGGTCAAGAAGGAAAGCAGGAGACTTCGACAGCTCAGACCCGCCCCTCATAGCAGATAGGCCTACTAAAATGGTAGCAGCCACAACTAAAGAAATGGAGACTCAGAGTGCTTTGCTGACTGCCAAAGAGCCTGTCACTGAGGTAAGAGAAGCTCCTAAAACTACCCCCTCCTTCAATTTTGAGCATGAGATTCAGAAGATTAGGATCCCTGTACCTCTCTCTGAGCTAGTTAAAAATGAAGACTTCAAAAGGTCCCTCTCCAAGTTGCTACAATCTGAATCCCCCCATCCTCCCTCTGACTCAATAAACCTTCAGCATGAGAAGCCTGCAGTCGTCTTAGGGCCCATGGTAGAATATAGAGATGATTCATCCCCTCCCTTCTACACATCCCTAAATATACATGATAAAGTACTGCATAACTGCCTCATGGACTCAGGGGCTTCCCATAATCTTATGCCCAAAATAGTAATGGAGGAGCTGGGACTAGAAGTGACCAGGGCCTACCATGATTTATACTCTTTTGATTCAAGGAGGGTGCAATGTTTGGGAGTTGTCAAGGACCTGATGTTTTCTCTGTTTCAATTTCCCATGAAAGTATGGTCATGGACATTGTGGTAGCTGATGTTCCTCCCAAGTTTGGCATGCTGTTGTCAAGGTCTTGGATTAAAAGACTTGGAGGAACGTTACAGATGGACCTCACATATGCTACCATCCCAGTGTTTGGAGGGGAGCATAGAAGACTATATAGGGAAGCCCAACTGACCTACATAATCAGTGATGAAGCCAACCCTACCAATCATCCCATATTCACCTTGGATACTGATTTAGGCTCCAGTTTACTGCAGCTCACTCATGCCCCCGAGCCTCCTATGAAACTCAGAAATCCGCCCATTGTTTCCTTTGAATTTCCTCCCTCCATCACCCCAATCTGGAAAATGTTTTTTGATGGAGCCTGTTCCCGAGAAGGCGCTGGAGCTAGAGTGGTTTTTGTGTCACCAGCTCAGGAGACCACATCTCTGTCATACAAATTAGAATTCGAAGCTACCAACAATGTGGCAGAGTACGAAGCTCTTATACTAGGATTAAGAGCCGCAAGGGAAATGGGAATCCAGGAGATAACAGTGTTTTGAGATGCCGAGTTGGTAGTCTAGCAGGTCAGAAGCGCTTATCAGGCCAAGCATCCTTGACTCAGGAGTTATTGAAATGAGGTATGGGACCTAATTGACAGTTTCTTCTCAGCAATCAACATTTCTTTCATCCCAAGAGAAGAAAACACAGTGGAAGATTCCTTGGCTTCATCAACAAGCATTTTCAAGGTACCCTTGCCCCCCAAACTGAGGTATGATGTAGAAGTAAAATACAGGCCCTCCATACCTGACAATGTCAAGCATTGGAAGGTGTTTTAGGATGATCTCGAGATCAAGAGATTCTTGGAGACTATCGAAGAATTTTCAGAGATGCATATCGACCAAGATTCCATCTCTGAGGAAGAGTTTAATGGGGGTGATTTGCTGAGTAAAATAGCAAATCACAACATTATTCAATTGTTTGGTAATCACATCCCGAGGGGAATAGTCCCATTGGAGAGATTGTTTGATGGAAATGATGTGGCAATAAAGGGAAGAATTTCGGGTGATGATGCTGACACAGTCGAGTGAAACATTGGCACACCAAAAGAGCCTAAGTTTGTCAAGCTGTCAACGAGTTTGACCAAGGAGCAGAGGATTGAGTATATCGAGTTGCTGAGAGAGTCTGCTGATGTATTTGCATGGACCTACGAATACCTTAAGATGTATGACACATATGTCATTGAGCACAAGATCCCACTGAAAGAAGAGGCCAAACCATTCAGGAAGAAGCTGAGGCAGATAAATCCCATATTGCTACCTGTCATGGAGAAAGAAGTGAAGAAATTGTTAGATGCCCGAATCATTGTCTCATTGAGGTATTCTGAGTGGGTGGCCAATTTGGTTCTAGTAAGAAAGAAAAGTGGGGAAATCAAACTCTGTGTTGATTTCAGGAACTTGAATAGAAGTTCAAAGAAAGACAATTATCCCCTGCCCAACATGGAACACATATTGCAGAAGGTCACTGGTGCATCTAGAATATCCACGATTGATGGTTTCTCTGGTTACAATCAGATATTATTCATGCCTGAGGACAGAGAAAAGACAACTTTCACAACTCCTTGGGGTACATTCATGTATGCCAAAATTCCCTTTGGACTGATGAATGCAGGAGCAGTGTTTCAGCGAGCTATGGATATAGCGTTCATAGGGGAGAAGCATCAATTTGTGGTAATCTATCTGGATGATATCACAGTCTTCTCCAGGACAAACAAGGATCACTGCTGCCACTTGAGAAAGGTCTTCATAAAGTGTCAGAGGTATGGCTTATCCTTAAACCCCAAGAAATCCTTGTTTTCTATGAAGGAGGGGAAGCTTCTAGGCCATATAGTATCAATAGAGGGAGTAAGGATTGACCCTAGCAGGGTGGAAGCAATTCAGACCCTGTCACTTCCCAGATCTAAAAAAGAGGTTCAAGCATTTTTGGGGAAGATAAATTTTCTGAGGAGATTCATCTCGAATTTTTCTGAGCTAGTGAAACACATCACCACCATGCTCAGGAAGGGAGATGAAGTAAAATGGGCCACTGAACCCAGGGAATCTTTTTCTCGAATAAAGAAGGCGTTGAATGAGGCACCTGTGCTAATCAACCCCAATTATTCCAAAGATTTCCTGATATTTTCTTTTGCTTCCTGTGATACAATAGCGGCAGTTTTTTTGTAGAAAAATGATCAAGGGCAAGAGAAACCTATTGCCTTCTATAGCAGGGCATTAAGAGATGCAGAACTCTGGTACGAGACCATGGAAAAGTAGGCCTATGTGTTGGTGAAAGCTCTCAAATCTTTCAGAGTCTATGTCTTGAACTCAATGATCATTGCATATGTTCCTTCGGCCTCTGTGAAGGAAATTCTTATACAACCCGACATGGATGGGAAAAGAGGTAATTGGATTGCCAAGATTCTAGAATTTGATCTAGAAATTAATCCCACCAAGTTGATAAAGGGACAGGGTTTAGCCAAATTGCTAGTTGAATCCAACCGCAAAGCCTTGGGGATTAACTTCATCAATGAGAAAGCTAAGTCATCCAACAAGCATTTTCTGGGTGCCTTACCACTAGTAGCTTGCGACTGATACAAGGATATCTTGTATTTTGTGCAAGAGCTAAAGCCTCTCGATGGATTGGGAAAAAGCAAGGCAAGAGCTCTAAATCTCAAGGCGGTCAAATATTTCCTCATTGACCAAACCCTGTATTGGAAAGACCCCCTAGGGTTATTATTAAGATGCCTAGATCCGCAAGAGGCCCAGAAGGTTATGTTTGATTTCCATAGCGGCCTCTATGGAGGTCATCATTTCTGGAAGACCACAACTCACAAGGTCCTCCGGGCTGGGTACTATGGGCCCACTTTATTCCCTGACGTCTATAGAGAAATTAGAGCTTGCATCAACTGCCAGAGGTTCTCAGGAAAGCAACAACTCAAATCTCTGCCATTAAAACCCGTAGTAGTTTCAACACCTTTTCAGCAGTGGGGATTGGACTTCATTGGAGAAATTCATCCTCCCTCAAGTGGCCAACACAGATGGATCCTCACTGTGACAGATTACTTCACCAAATGGATAGAGGTTGTTCCCACCAGAAGCACTTCTCACAATGTAATTATTACCTCCTGGAGGATGTCATGGCTATATTTGGTTGCCATAGTAGAATTGTCACTAATAATGCCACCTCCTTCAGGTCTAAGCCTCTGGTCAAGTTCTGTGAACAGTTTGAGATTTCACTGATTCACTCTACCCCCTATTATCCTCAGGGAAATGGACTGGCGAAATCTTCCAATAAAGGTTTGATCAAGCGCATTAAAAGATTATTGGAAGACAATAAAAGGGCCTGGGATGGAAAACTCAAATTTTCTCTGTGGGATGACCGAGTGACAACAAAGAAGTTCCTAGGCATTTCACCCTTCCAACTTGTTTACGGAACAAAGGTTGTTTTTCCTACTCAGCTCGCCTTACCTGTGGCAAAATTCCTCCAGGACCTTGAAGAGGAACCCGACCATATGGTCAGAAGGATTCATCAGATGGTGAAAGTGAAATAAACCAGGGATCAGGTCATGAATGGCCCATGTTCATCAACAGAAGATCAAGCAGGCTTTTGACAGAAGGGTCAAGAAAAAGGAGTTCGAGATCGGGGACTTGGTATTTAAATGGGATGCACCCAGACAGGATAAAGGCAAGCATAGAAAGTTCGATGCCGTCTAGATCGGCCCCTTTAAAATCTCTGAGATTTTCTCCAACAACACCTATGGGTTGCAGAATCTGGAGGGTGAAGAGGTTTTCAACAGCCCAGTGAATGGGCATTTTCTGAAAAAATGTTTTATTTGAGCCTTAGACGGCTCCACTGTTTGTAAATATTGTCTTTTACTTCTTTGATTATTTTTGTATGTTTTTGGCTTAATAAATGACTCCATAGCCCAACAGCAAGGCACTGAAGCTGTGAAATGAGTTCTTAGAGCATTGCGGGGATGACTCTATCCCCCATGGAGCCTAATGTTAGCGATATTTCTTGTCTCAGGATTAGGCGTACACAGGTCTGCAGTTTGCACGGGAAGCACCTAAGCATATCACGAGAGAATCCCATTTTGTAGTAGCAAGTCAAGCAAGCGAGTGGGAAAAGTTTTGTCTTCAGTAGTTGAGAACCATCCTCAAAGAAAATCGACGGTCAGAATATTACAAAGGAGATCGACGAAATCTCATCAGCTATTAGATCTCGAGAAGTTGCACCAGGGTTGACCCCTAGTGTGTAGAGGAGGAGAGCCAGGGTTCAATTCATCGAAGAATCAGAGTTTTCGAAGACAATAAACTCTTGCATGTAGGAATCGTGATCCACGATTCCCCGACTGGATCAGAACCATCTGTGAACAGGGACACGTGGCGAGAGATCCCGTAGAGTCATGGATCGGGGAACTGAAAGTCCCTTGCACATGACAACGGGAATCGCGATATCCTGATACGTGATTTCCCGACGCAGTTAAGGACCGTAGTGGGGGACAGGTGTCGGAAGGAAAATCCTTGTAGGGAGGCAATGCCAAGTGGCATCGACATATCATGAACTCGGAGGTTCATGAGTTGGAGCTGCAAATATTTGCGTCCAGAGTTGCGAGATCGCGAGAAGCGATATCTCGGCAACCGCCGGTTAGCATGTGGGACCGCAAGTGGAAGAAAGGTGGCAGGCTTTCGCATCGGGGAATGGAAAGTTGACATGTCAACGGCCATGAGCCTTCGGCAATCGGAGAATCGCGAGTCCCGGGGAATTGTGTATCGAAAAATCGAAAACACCGAAACCCCGACAGAGGTTCGGCTCAGGTCATATAAGAGGTGGTCATATGGACAATAGTATAGCCAGGAGGGCTAACCCATACACGCGCTTATCGGAGAATAAGTGGTCAAGAGTTCAAAGGGTCAAGAGCTCTTGACAATGGGGAATGAGAAACCCCAAAACCCGATACAGAGTCGGGAAAAGGTCTCGGTGAAGTTCAGGAGATTGTAAGGAAAGAAGAGGAGACCCGTGGATTAGGTTGGGTTTTCATCAGGGATTTCACTCGGGGATCCAAAGAGCCACTTCGGCTCAGCAGAAAAGGAGAAAGAGGGTGGGTGAAACCTCATGTCACCCATTTATTGCAGAGTATGGAGGTCCCGGCTGAAATTGACCTAGGAGGGTCCCTTGTACTAGTTCTCTTCAAGAAAGCCACCCCGAGTCTCCAACTCACCAGAGAAACCTGCACACACCAGTTCAATATTCAGAGGGCCTTACCCCTGGTGCGAGCCATGCTGAATTAAACAGATGCATGACAGGGGAGCAGAGGGTAGATTTGATTGAGGCAGAATGACAACCCATCCTGATAGAGAAGTTCCTTAATGTCAAGCATTGAATTCATGATATGATGGCGCCTTCAGCGTCGAAGTCAGTTCCAAGTATATGTAGGAATTTCTGCCATTTTTTTGGGTATCGATGGTTGAGCAGAGCTCCCGATTGTAAAGTTTTAATGAAGCACTGATACTCTGGTTTTGTATAGACTTTTGAGACTTCTTGCCTTATGAATGCCAGTTTCTTCTACGTCTTTGTTATATTGTGTTAGAACAACTCGGAATTGGAGGATCTAGTCGATTTGTAGCTGTTATAGGATGATGTATGTTGGATCACTATAATAGTTACGTTGTCTCTAACCAGTCCTTGTGTTTTTCTTAAAACTGATTGACTTGGAATTGGAGGATCCAGTCAAGTCCCCTTTCAGTTCCTTGAGACCCTGAACCAAGAGGATCTTGCATTCAGAGTCTTTCTTCTGTAAACTACTGTAAGCCTATTGCCCAAAGCTGTTTGTTCACCCTTCCTACCAAGTCTTCCACCTGCTCACCTTTTAATCAACCCGCTGGCTGAAGTTGGGATTCCAGACCTCTTTCGTTCTTTACATACCAGAGACGGTCCCTGAGTTAGAGTGATATCTCCTCGAGTCTTTATCTCCATTTGGTCACCCCTTTATAAACAAATCGTGACATTAAACTGATGGGTGTCGGGCTCTACTCCTGCAGGCAATCCAGGAGTGACTTCCGATGCTAACATTTCTAGCGTCGTTGCCGGGGAAGAAGTTGGATATTTTCCTCGGGATTGAACAACAATGACTAACTGATTCTGAAGGTGCATCAAAAATCAGAATTATCAAGATTGCTACTGTGCACCTGGCGACTCCATTGTGACGACTCTGCTGGGGAGAATCTGCTCTATCAGTTGTGGATTTCAGAGGCAGACACACACGGTCTCATCCACAACTACCCCTAGCTACACCTGAAACCGATCCGGAGGTGGTTCTTAGAAAAGAAAAGGCCCCTGAAGAAGAAGCTTCCACTACCAAAACAGGTAATCCACCATCTCCTTCTGTAAGAACTCTGTTTTCTCCCCCTTAGTTTCTTGATCGACCTCCTTCACAGGCTTCCCATTTCCTAAATTTTGGGAGTGTTCCTACTGAGTTTTCCCCTCCTAGTCTGGGACTAGAGGGAGAAATCCTTGTCACTCCCCTCTCCTCTGAAGCTGTACCTTGGCATAGACCCATGACCACAGAAGATTTCCCCACTCCTTCACAAGGAGGAGTACCTTCTGACTTGAGCTTGTTAGCTTTCTCCTTGAATCACCTCTTGTTTCCCACCCCAGTCCGAGATTCATTCCCTGTATCCCCTTCGCGAACTCCTTCTCCTCCGAGTTCTCCTCCACCTAATATTCCTATGGCTGGAGAGAATCCCCCTATGATCGAAATAGAGGTCATCATAACCACTATATACGCTCCCCTCATGCTACCACATCCTCTTAATAACCTCCCAGTAGAAGGGTACCTTAAGCAGCAGCCCAAGTTTAGAGGCGAGGGGGATATAACTGCTGAGGATCACCTAGCAGCCTTTTATACTTTCGCAGATGATAATGTTATCATGCACACAGACGTATGGATGAGAATTTTTGTCCACAGTCTCCAAGGAGAGGCTAGAAACTGGTTCAGGGCCCTGCCTCCTGGATCTATTGATGGGATCAGAGCTCTAGATGATTCCTTTTTGAGGTAGTGGGGAGATAAAAAAGACTTCATGTATTACATGACAGAGTTTGGGTCATTGAAGAGAAAAGAAGGAGAGTCTGTTTCTGACTTCTCCAAGATATTTAATAAAATGTACAACAAAATTCCTGCTGAGATAAAACCCTCTGAAGCCTCTGCCAAGATCACTTACTCCTGCGCCTTCGATCCTGATTTCTGCCTACTGCTAAGGGACAGAAGAGCTGCTACGCTAGCACACATGTAAGACGTAGCCATGGAGGTAGAATCCAACATATTGGCTGTCAACCGACTCAGGAGTGTCGGTGATAGAAATACGCCCAAGAACAGGCATGAAACTTCCTCATCTAGTCCCTCTCCCCTGCCCCATCAGACAGATGGAACAGCTAGAACATTAAAATTGCTTGCTACCAAGATAGAAAGGTTGGAATTAGAGGGGAAGTCCATGTACAAAAATCCCCAGAACACTGATAGTATAGGTTTCAGATGACCTGCTAACAATATGCCTCAGGTTTTCCCGAGAGAATAAAGGGGAAAAGACAGAGAAGATCAAAGGGTCCAAACCCCCTTCCAAAACAACCTAGTTGATCATGAGGAAAGAGATGAGATAGATGAGTTTGGCCCAGAAATTCACTGTATCGAAGAAACCCCTCCTTTTCCCCACTTGACTCAGTCTGCGTACGAAAAATCTTTGATGAACATTCAGATCCATGAGTTAGGGAAGGGAGAAAGGGTTGGTCACACTTCTAACAGATATAATCTCAGGTCGAGAAGGAAAGCAGGAGACTTCGATAGCTCAGACCCACCCCTCATAGCAGATAGGCCTACTAAAACGGTAGCAACCACAACTAAAGAAAAAGAGACTCAGAGTGCTTTTTCGGAAGCCAAAGAGACTGTCACTGAGGTAAGAGAAGCTCCTAAAACTACCCCCTCCTTCAATTTTGAGCATGAGATTCAGAAGATTAGGATCCCTGTACCTCTCTTTGAGCTGGTTAAAAATGAAGACTTCAAAAGGTCCCTCTCCAAGTTGCTACAATCCGAATCTCCCCAGCCTCCCTCTGACTCAATAAACCTTCAAGATGAGAATCCTGCAGTCATCTTAGGGCCCATGGTAGAAGATAGAGATGATTCATCCCCTCCCTTCTGCACATCCTTGAATATACATGATAAAGTACTGCATAACTAACTCATGGACTCAGGGGCTTCCCATAATATTATTCCCAAAATAGTAATGGAGGAGCTGGGACTAGAAGTGACCAGGGCCTACCATGATTTATACTATTTTGATTCAAGGAGGGTGCAATGTTTGGGAGTTATCAAGGACCTAGTGGTTTCTTTGTTTCAACTGCCCATGAAGAGTATGGTCATGGACATTGTGGTAGATGATGTTCCTCCCAAGTTTGGCATGTTGTTGTCAAGGTCTTGGATTAAAAGACTTGGAGGAACGTTACAGATGGATGTCACATATGCTACCATCCTAGTGTTCAGAGGGGAGCATAGAAGACTATATAGGGAAGCCCAACTGGCCTACATAATCAGTGATGAAGCCAACCCTACCAATCATCCCATCTTCGCCTTGGATACTGATTTAGGCTCCAGTTTACTGCAGGTCACTCATGCCCCCGAGCCTCCTCTGAAACTCAGAGAGCCACCCACTGCTTCCTTTGAAGTTCCTCCCTCCATCACCCCAATCTGGAAAATGGTTTTTGATGGAGCCTGTTCTCGAGAAGGCGTCGGAGCTGGAGTGGTTTTTGTGTCACCATCTCAGGATAACACGTCTCTATAATACAAATTAGAATTCGAAGCTACCAACAATGTGGCAGAGTACGAAGCTCTTATACTAGGATTAAGAGCCGCAAGGGAAATGGGAATCCAGGAGATAGCAGTGTTCGGAGATGTCGAGTTGGTAGTCCAGCAGGTCAGAAGCACTTATCAGGCCAAGCATCCTCAACTCAGGAGTTATTGAAATGAGGTATGGGACCTAATTGACAGTTTCTTCTTAGCGTTCAACATTTGTTTCATCCCAAGAGAAGAAAACACAGTGGCAGATTCCTTGGCTTCATCAACAAGCATTTTCAAGGTACCCTTGCCCCCCAAACTTAGGTATGATGTAGAAGTAAAATACAGGCCCTCCATACCTGACAATGTCAAGCATTGGAAGGTGTTTTAGGACGATCTCGAGATCAAGATATTCTTGGAGACTATCTAAGAATTTTCAGAGATGCATATCGACCAAGATTTTGTCTCTGAGGAAGAGTTTGATGGGGGTGAGTTGCTGAGTAAAATAGCAAATCACGACATTATTCAATTGCCTGGAAATCACATCCCGAGGGGACTAGTCCCATTGGAGAGATTGTTCGATGGAAATTATGTGGCAATAAAGGGAAGAATTTCGGGTGATGATGCTGACACAACCGAGTGCAACATTGGCACACTAGAAGAGCCTAAGTTTGTCAAGCTGTCAATGAGTTTGACCAAGGAGCAGAGGATTGAGTATACCGAGTTGCTGAGAGAGTTTGCTGATGTATTTGCATGGACCTACAAAGACCTTAAGACGTATGGCACATCTGTCATTGAGCACAAGATCCCAATGAAAGAAGATGCCAAACCATTCAGGCTGAAGCTGAGGTAGATAAATCCCATGTTTCTACCTGTCATGGAGAAAGAAGTGAAGAAATTGTTAGATGCCCGAATCATTGTCCCATTGAGGTATTCTGAGTGGGTGGCCAATTTGGTTCCAGTAAGAAAGAAAAGTGGGGAAATCAGACTCCGTGTTGATTTCAGGAACTTGAATAGAAGTTCAAAGAAAGACAATTATCCCCTGCCCAACATGGAACACATATTGCAGAAGGTCACTGGTGCATCTAGAATATCCACGATTGATGGTTTCTCTGGTTACAATCAGATATCAGTCATGCCTGAGGACAGAGAAAAGAAAACTTTCACCACTCCTTGGGTTACATTTATGTATGCCAAAATTCCTTTTGGACTGATGAATGCAGGAGCAACATTTCAGTGAGCTATGGATATATCATTCATAGGGGAGAAGGATGAGTTTGTGGTAATCTATCTGGATGATATCACAGTCTTCTCCAGGACAGACAAGGAGCACTGCTACCACTTGAGAAAGGTCTTCATGAAGTGTCGGAGGTATGGCTTATCCTTAAACCTCAATAAATCCTTGTTTGCTATGAAGGAGGGGAAGCTACTGGGCCATATAGTATCAGCAGAGGGAGTAAGGATTGACCCTAGCAGGGTGGAAGCAATTCAGACCCTGTCACTTCCCAGATCTAAAAAAGAGGTTCAGGCATTTTTGGGGAAGATAAATTTTCTGAGGAGATTCATCTCGAATTTTTCCGAGCTGGTGAAACACATCACCACCATGCTCAGGAAGGGAAATGATGTAAAATGGACCACTGAACCCAGGGAATATTTTGTCCGAATAAAGAAGGCGTTGACTGAGGCACCTGTGCTAATCAGCCCCATTTATTCTAAAGATTTCCTGATATTTTCTTTTTCTTCCTATGATATAGTAGCAGCAGTTTTGTTGCAGAAAAATGATCAATGGAAAGAGCAACCTATTGCCTTCTACAGCAGGGCATTAAGAGATGCAGAACTCCGATACAAGACCATGGAAAAGCAATCCTATGCATTGGTGAAATATCTCAAAGCTTTCAGAGTCTATGTCTTGCACTCAAAGATCATTGCATATGTTCCTTCAGCCTCTATGAAGGACATTCTTATACAGTCCGACATGGATGGGAAAAGAGGTAAGTGGATTGCCAAGATTCTAGAATTTGATCTAGAAATTAAGCCCACCAAGTTGATAAAGGGACAGGGTTTAGCCAAATTTCTAGCTGAATCCAACCGCAAAGCCTTGGGGATTAAATTCTTCAATGAGCAAGCTGAGTCATCCAACAAGCATTTTCAGGGTGCCTTACCACTAGCAGCTTGCGAATGGTATAAGGATATCTTGTATTTTCTGCAAGAACTAAAGCCTCCCGATGGATTGGGAAAATGAAAGGCGAGAGCTCTAAAGCTCAAGGCGGTCGAATATTGCCTCATTGACCAAACCCTGTATTGGAAAGACCCCCTAGGGTTATTATTAAGATGCTTGGATTCACAAGAGGCCCAGAAGTTTATGTTTGGTTTCCATAGCAGCCTCTGCAGAGGTCATCATTTCTGGAAGACCACAACTCACAAGGTCCTCCGGGATGGGTACTATTGGCCCACTTTATTCCCTGACATCTGCAGAGAAATTAGAGCTTGCATCAACTGCCAGAGGTTCTCAGGAAAGAAACAGCTCAAATATCTGCCATTAAAGCCTGTAGTAGTTTCAACACATTTTCAGCAGTGGGGATTGGACTTCATTGGAGAAATTCATCCTCCCTCAAGTGGCCAACACAGATGGATCCTCACTGTGACAGATTACTTCACCAAATGGATAGAGGTTGTTCCCACCAGAAGCACTTCTCACAAAGTAATTATCAACCTCCTGGAGGATGTCATGGCTAGATTTGGTTGCCCTAGCAGAATTTTCACTGATAATGCCACCCCCTTCAGGTCTGAGCCTTTGGTCAAGTTCTGTGAATAGTTTGAGATTTCACTGATTCACTCTACCCCCTATTATCCTCAGGAAAATGGATTGGCGGAATATTCCAATAAATGTTTGATCAAGATCATTAAAAGATTATTGGAAGACAATAAAGGGGCCTGGGATGAAAAACTCAAATTTTCTCATGGGTTGACCGAGTGACAACAAAGAAGTCCCTAGGCATTTCACCCTTCCAACTTGTTTACGGAACAGAGGTCGTTTTTCCTACTTAGCCCGCCTTACATGTGGAAAAATTCCTCCAGGACCTTGAAGAGGAGCCCGAACATATGGTCAGAAGGATTCATCAGATGGTGGAAGTGTAGAAAACCAGGGAGCAGGTCATGAACAGGGCCCATGATCATCAACAGAAGATCATGCAGGATTTTGACAGAAGGGTCAAGAAAAAGGAGTTCTAGATCCGGGACTTGGTATTTAAATGGCACGCACCCAGACAGGATAAAGGTAAGCACAACAAGTTTGACACCCTCTGGATCGGCCCCTTTAAAATCTCTAAGATTTTCTCCAACAACACCTATGGGTTGCAGAATCTGGAGGGTGAAGAGGTTTTCAACATCCCAGTGAATGGGCATTTTCTGAAAAAATGTTTTATTTGAGCCTTAGATGGCTCCACTATTTGTAAATATTGTCTTTTACTTCTTTGATTATTTTTGTATTTTTTCGGCTTAATAAATGACTCCATAGCCCAACAGCATGGCACTGAAGCTACATAATGAGTTCTTAGAGCATCACGGGGACGACTCTATCCCCCATGGAGCTTAATGTTAGTGATATTTCTTGTCTCGGGATTAGGCATACCCAGGTCTGCAGTTTGCAAGGGAAACACCTGAGCATATCACGAGAGAATCCCATTTTGTAGTATCCAGTCAAGCAAGCGAGCGGGAAAAGTTTTGTCTTCAGCAGTTGAGAACCATCCTCAAAGAAAATCGACGGTCAGAATCTTACAGAGGAGATCGACGAAATCCCGTCAGACATTAGATCTCAAGAAGTTGCGTCGGGGTTGACCCCTAGTGTGCAGAGGAGGAGAGCCAGGGTTCAATTCATCGGAGAATCGGAGTTTTTGAAGACAAGAAATTCTTGCATGTAAGAATCGCGATCTGTGATTCCCCGACTGGATCGGAACCATCTGTCAACAGGGACATGTGGCGAGAGATCCCGCAGATTCAGGGATCAAGGAACTGAAAGTCCCATGCACATGACAATGGGAATAACGATATCCCGATATGCAATTTCCTGATGGAGTTAAGGACCATAGTGGGGGACAGGTGTCGGAAGGACAATCCTTGTAGGGAGGCAACGCCAAGTGGCATCGGCATATCGTGAACTCGGAGGTCCGTGAGTTGGAGCTCCAAAGATTTTCATCCAGAGTTGCGAGATCGCGAGAAGCGATATCTCGGCAACTGCCGGTTAGCGTGTGGGACCGCAAGTGGAAGACAGGTGGTAGGCTTTCGCGACGGGGAACGGACAGTTGACATGTCAATGGCCATGAGCCTTCGGCAATCAGAGAACTGCGAGTCCCAGGGACTTGTGTATCAAAACATCGAAAATGCCGAAACCTCGACAGAGGTTCGGCTCAGGTCATATAAGAGGTGGTCATATGGACAATAGTATAGCCAGGAGGGCTAACCCATAGAAGCGCTTATCGAAGAATTGGTGGTCGGTAGTTCAAAGGGTTAAGAGCTCTTGACAACGGGGAACGCGAAACCCCGAAACCTGATACAGAGTAAGGAAAAGGTCTCGGTGAAGTTCAGGAGATTGTAAGGAAAGAAGAAGAGACCCATGGATTAGGTCAGGTTTTCATCATGGATTTCACTCGTGGATCCAAAGAGCCGCTTCGGCTCAGCAGAACAGGAGAAAGAGGGTGGGTGAAGCCTCACGTCACCCATTTATTGCAGACTATGGAGGTCCCAGTTGAAATTGACCCAGGAGGGTCCCTTGTACTGGTTCTCTTCAGGAAAGCCATGCCGAGTCTCCAACTCACCAGAGAAACCTGCACACGCCAGTTCAATATTCAGAGGGCTCAGCTACCCCCTGGCGCGAGCCATGCTAAATTAAAGAGGTGCATGACAAGGGAGCAGAGGGAAGATTTGATTGAGGTAGAATGAAAACCCATCCTGATAGAGAAGCTCCTCAATGTCAAGCATTGAATTCATGATATGATGGCGCCTTTAGCGTTGAAGTCAGTTCCAAGTATATGTAGGCATTTCTTCCATTTTTGTGGGTATCGATGGTTGAGCAGAGCTCCCGGTTGTAAATTTTTAATGAAGCACTGATACTCTAGTTATGTATAGACTTTTGAGACTTCTTGCCTTATGAATGCCAATTTCTTCTACGTCTTTGTTATACTGTGTTAGAACAGCTCGAAATTGGAGGATCCAGTCGAGTTGTAGTTGTTATAGGATGATGTATGTTGGATCACTGTAATAGTTACGTTGTCTCTGACCAATCCTTGTGTTTATCTTAACACTGATTGACTTGGAATTGGAGGATCCAGTCAAGTCCCCTTTCAGTTCCTTGAGACCTTGAACCAAGAGGATTTTGCATTCAGAGTCTTTCTTCTGCAAACTGCTGTAAGCCTGTTGCCCAAAGTTGTTTGTTCACCCTTCCTACCAAGTCTTCCACCTGCTCACCTTTTAATCAAACCGCTGGCTGAATTTGGGATTCCAGACCTCTTTCATTCTTTACGTACCAAAGACGGTCCCTGAGTTAGATTGATATCTCCTCAAGTCTTTATCTCCATTCGGTCACCCCTTTATAAACAAATCGTGACATTAAACTGATGAGTGTCGGGCTCTGCTCCTGCAGGCAATCCAGGAGTGACTTCTGACGCTAACAGGATGGATATGTGATAATGATAAAATACAAGTAACCAAACAATGTATGCTCAAATTTGAAAGCACCTCTAAATTCATTAATGACATATTTGGGAAGCCCTTATTTGTATGACATAAAGGCTATATTTTATAGGGAGGAAAAAAAATATTTTTTTACAAAGGATGGAATTGAATATATTACACAAGCTCATCATATGAATACTAACATGTCCTTTATGAATACAGGAAAAATGAAAAGGCTAGTAAATGCAAGAAATAATCTATCACTCATGTCTATAAAAGATGAGGAAGAGTTTGATCCTAAACATAGCGATCAAATATTTAAGTTTGCTACTAACTTTGATAAAGCATTTTAGGTTTCACAAGAATTACAACATGAGATTCCACTGCATGCAAGCACCAAGGATACAAGCTTACAACCCATGGTTGAGAGTGAAATAGATCCATTGGTTAATGATGTTCCTATTAAGGAGAGAAAGCATAGTGTTTATTCATTTTCATTAGGAACAATGTATTCATTTTTACTAATAGTCTATTATGTATGGTTAGTAGTTGTGACAATGAATAAAAATGTTTGTGAAAGTATGAGAATGATTGTTTATGTCAACAATGTTATGGTAATTTTATCTTTGTTGAAAAGATTGTTTTGATGAGACAAATGTTCATTGTCAGAGCACAATGGATGGATACCATACGGAAGAGACAATATCCTCACTTACTTTATGAATAAAAAAACTTTTGGTGATTCAAAATATTCTCAGTGGGAAGGTTTGATCCAGGTGGATCTTTTACCGATAAAAAAATATTGTTCTCAAATGTTGGTGAAATTGTCTCCATGTCTAAGAGCTTGTCGAGAGATTTCCAACGCAACTTGAATGAGATCAAATGAACGTCATATGAGAAATCTACGGTGTTATGAAGGCTTTTCAAAACATGATAAAGAGATTACAAGGATGACATGTGGCATCACTAGGGACTGACATGTGGCAGTGCAAAAACTGTCGTGGGTGATAATGTGGTAGCATGGATGTTGAGAGGTGTTAGTATGGACATAATAGGTGGTAGTATAGACATGATAGGTGGCATGTTGACTGGAATGTAAGGAGGCTGATGTGGCATTGACGTGGCATATGGCATGGTAGGATGAATGTAATGTACCCATCCTCCAATTGAGAAACATTACGGGAGAAAAAACATATTGAAATTAAAATTCTTCAACTAAATACTTTCCTGTAGCTTACCAACTACAATTCATACATAGATTTACCTATTTGACTGATACCACAATTATAATGCATCTAATAACATATATTAAAACATGAATTCAAATTTTCAAGTAAACAACAAACACATAACATTCATATAAACCAATTTCATAGCGGAATAATTATAAATAACAACATAAACACTTATATATTAATAGTTATCCAAATATATGCATATGAAGGATTAACCTCCCAGCCATAGGTGCTACTGATCATTTTATCTCATTAGTAAACCACCCTTGAGATGAGTCTATGAGTCCAAAAGGATATTGTACCATTGGTTTTCCACTCTCCACCCACAAAAACTCCAATCATCCATATCTCTCTTTTCCCCATAACCTGCACTACCCAAATAATGTACCCACTTCACTACTCATAGTCCCTCGGGTTGTACCGTTCATTTATCAGGGTCCCTAGTGCACTCGGTTGGCTAGGAGTCACTCAACTAGGGAATCTAGGAACTCTCAGTTGCTTCAGTATTTCTCACAACAACCTTCACAAAGATCTTGAGTCATTTTCTCAACAGGAAAAACTCACTACAGGTTACAAACTATTTTGCAAGAACACATGCCTCCTTTCCAACATAACCACAACCCAACAATGGCTTCCTTCAAGCACAACATGGCTAGTTCTCTTCCCAACAAACAACTCTCCCTTTGCTTCCCAAAATCTGCATGTGAAAATTGTTCCTATTCTACATATGAATTTCCTTATTCTCCCTTGTTTTCTTGATTCTCACTCTTCCCAAAGATTATTCTACCTCATCCCATATTGTCCAGTAGATATTGTATGTGACTTCTCACACCCACCCTCTTACATGAGTTAAATGATTGGCTTCTCATACACTCAATTAGGAAATAGAAGGTTTACATAGTGATAATAATTCAGGAATGTTGGTTGGATTAATACCCATGGATAGTTCCCCCTTGGACCCCTCTCTCTTGTGGAATCATAGCACCCCCATAATTTTCAGTCATTTCATATCACAACCTGGGATTATTAATTTTATTAATTATTCAATGCACATAGTATTCAATGGGTGCTTCACCCCAACACATCGACTCACTAGCCTAATTCATATTTAAAAAATTACATTATAATTTGTGGGGATTAAAACCATGGATGTTTCATTCCCCTCCCCCTTATTTTTTCATTTTCCTTAGTGTACAACACCCTATAGGTGTAATTTCATTTTACAATTTTGGTTCCCTGACCATTAATCAACATGTAGGCTCTCTGGCCCAAAATCACACATTCATTCCATCCTAAAAAAATTACATAGGAACTATGGCCCCTCCAAAAATCATCAATACATAGGCACTTTGGCCCCAAAACATAGATACATAGGCATCTTGGACCAAAAAGTATAAATACTTAGGCACTTTGACCCAAAACATATACTTAAACCTTTGGCATTCTCCTACAACTATCCCAATTTCCACCACCTCTCTTCTTCTTTACCTTCCCAACCCAAGGAATATACCATTCATTTATCAGGGATAACCCAAGGAATGTACCATTCATTTACCAGGTTTTACCCAAGGAATATGCCCTCTTCACTGCTCATAGTACCTTAGGTTGCACCATTTGTTTATGAGGGTCTCTCTGGAACATGTAACTAGGAATATCACTACTGGGATCTCAAGGGACTCACTGATAGGAATAATTTTGTCCCTTGGTCATGTATTAAGGAATAAAGAAAATATTAAGGAAGAAGAAAGAAAAAATATGAAGTGCGCGGAAGGCACACAAACCGAGAAAGGGTCGAAGTGGCTAAAGAAGCATAAAAGAAGGAATGGAGTAAAGGAAAGAAATCCGTTGAAAGAGAAGATAAAGGAAGACAAAGCAGTAAAGAAGATAGATCGTGGACAAGTCAGCAAGTTGAATAAGACACTAATGGGTTCTTTGGAGCACCTCACAGAGACGAAGGAAGAACAGGTCGGTGAAGTCCTTAAATTGAGGGTTATGTGGACCTAGGGTTTTGGCACCTAGGCTTCGGTCCATGGTTTTCTAAGAGTCATGAAATGTATAAATAGAGGTCTAGAAGAGTTAAGATAAGAGGTGAGAGTGGTGTTGATATGTAGAAGTGTTATGTTTTAGGGTATTCTTGTATTTTGAGGTCTTCCGTTGGGTGCGAAGATCGACTCTACAACTGGGTTCAAAGGGATAGGAAATAAAGAGGAAGAGAGGAAAGGATCTGCAACTAAGTGTGCATATAGAACTGTATATTTTCATTTATTCTATCAATAAACACAGTTATGTGGACGTATCCCTAGGGAGAGGGTGAACCACGTAAAATCTTGTTGTTACATGTGGTTGATGCTTTGTTATTTACTACCTTTTATACTGTTATTGCACTGTTATTTTTCCTATTGAAGATAAGAAGATATAATTTACTTCGTGAATTTAAGCATAATATTATTAAGAATATCTAGGCTATTTTGTGTTGTTGTTTAGGAATCATCTTGCATTTCTTCTAGTTGTAGACACCTGTGTCCTGCAACCCCCCTATTGCTACTTCGAGTGATACTTCATTTTCTTCACAGGTGTTGCCTAAAGGGACAATAGTTAGGGTTTGTTGGTGCGTTTTTAGAGTTGAACCTTGGGCCTGCCCCTGTGCAAACAAATGGTTCTGTCGAGGTGGTTTCCATCGAAGAAAGAAATTTAGAATTGGATAGAAGAACAAGAAAGGAGCTTCGACGAAGCTCAGAACAAGAATCCTAGAATTAGTACAAAAGAATGGTTGGGAAGCATCTTTATTGATGTGCACGATATTTTCTTTGCACGAGTTCATCGGGAGTTTTAAGAGTGGTTAGCTAGAGTAGAAGACAATCAGATTGAAATCATATCTAGACCACTTGTGGTTTGGACATCGACGCTGATTAAGAAAGTCAAGAAATTTGATAACGTTATGTCAAGGGCAGTGGATCTTTAGTTTGACAACACTATTGGAGGGTACATTATTGAATTTTCTATTGAATGAGTGGAATCATATAGTCAAGTAGAGAGATATTTCTTCAAGGGACCTAGAGGAAAGTTTCTACACTTTTTGAAGTTGAAGATTACGATGCTATTGCATGAGAAGAATATATTGAGGATATATTAATCAATTGGATCTTAAAGCTAATGTTCAAGAATTCAGACAACAACAGTGACACAGAGGCTAGACACACATGTAGTGGTAGATCATTCAGAAATATTCCTCTTGCGCGCTTATTTAAGAAGTGTTATGGGCTTATCGAACTACTTGCAAAAAGTTAACAACACAGACTCCCTTCAAGTTAGTTTATGTCCAGGAAGAAGTAGTACCTATGGAATATTTGGCTCCTAGTTTAATAATTGAAACATTTACAAGTATGGATGACATCGACGTTGTTCAAGACGGGCTCACACGGTTGATAGAACTAGAGGAAGACAGGTAGGATTTCATCAACAGGTACAAAAAGAACGAGAAAATTCTTACCATGACATACATATCAATAAGAAATCATTTAAACAAGGATATTTGGTACTTTTATATGACAATAAGTTCATGAAGCATCTAGGAAAGTTCAGGACACATGGGCTTGGGCCATTCGAGGTTTTCTATGTTATAGAAGGTGGAGCTACACAATTGAAGACCCTTACTGGAGAATGGAAGGATATTTTAGTAAATGGGAGCTGATTGAAGCTATATTGCGACAACTATATTCCTTGTAGCTATTAGTAAAAGAAAAGGAAGAAGGGTCTAGGTACCAGGTGTAGTTGCAATTGGGTACCGGATAGAGAAAAGACAATCTACACAAGATAGAGAGGGATAGAGCAGAAAGCAGATGCTGCTTTGCACAGTCTACAATCGAAGTAATACAAAAGGCTCAACCCTGTAGTGACTTGGGACGAGTCACATGTGAGTGTTGGGGGCCTGTTGGCACTTGGTCATGTATTAAGGAAGAAAATGAAGATTAAGGAAGAACAAAGACAAAGTATGAATTGTGCGGAAGGCACACAAACTGAGGAAGGGTCAAAGTGGTTAAAGAAGCATAAAATAAGGAACGAAGTAAAGGAAAGAAAGTCATTGAAAGAGAATATAAAGGAAGAAAAAGAAGCAAAGAAGATAGATCAGGGAAAAGTCAACAAGAAAAAGAAGACACTAATGGGTACTTTGGAGCACCTCACCCTCGACGATGTCCTTAAAATGAGGGTTATGTAGACCTAGGGTTTTGGCACCTGGGCTTCGGTCCATGCTTTTATAAGAGTCATGGAATGTATAAATAAAGGTCTAGAAGAGTTGAGATAAGAGGCAAGAGTGGTGTTGAGATGTATAAGTGTTATGTTTTAGGGTATTCTTGTATTTTTAGGTCTTGTGTTGGGTGCGAAGATCAACTCTGTAGCTGGGTGCATAGGGATAGGAAATAAAGAGGAAGAGAGGAAAGGATTTGTAGCTGAGTGCGCATATAGAACTGTATATTTTCATCTATTCTATCAATAAACGTAGTTCTATGGATGTATCCCTAGGGAGAGGGTGAACCACATAAAATCTTGTTGTTCCATGTGGTTGATGCTTTGTTATTTACTACCTTCTATAATGTTATTTCACTGTTATTTTTCCTGTTGAAGATAATAAGATCTAATTTACTTCACCAAGTTAAGCATAATATTGATAAGAATATCTGGGCTATTTTGCGTTGTTGTTTAGGAATCATCTTGCATTTCCTCTGGTTGTAGAAACCTATGTTTTGCAACCCCCCTATTTCTACTTCGGGTGAGACTTCATCTGATTCGTAGGTGTTGCAGTAAGGGATAGTAGTTATGGTGTGTTGGTGTGTTGTTAGAGTTGAACCCTGGGTCTGCCCTTGTGCCAACAAATAACAACCAGGAAATAACCAACAACGACCTTGTTTCTATAGTGCAACTCACACATGAGTTCAATCTTTAGGCTTGACAACCAGATTCTTCGACAATGAAACTCACGTAGGAGTTCACTCTTCATGCCTAACAACATGATTCTTATGTTGTACTCACCCTCTAGGCTTAGGTATCCCTTTCATTGTTATACAATTCCTCAGGCAATCCATCATTTTCGAAGGTGTTGTTACGTAGATGAATGTTGACTTGTTGCTAGAATTCCACTAGAAATCTATAACTTATGGTAACAATCCCATTTGCATCATATGGATACAATCAATATCAAACATCATCATGCAATTTTCACTATAAAGTTTCCAATATGTTTTACATAGGAAAACAGAGTTTCCCAAACATGGGTTTTATGCTCATAATGTTTTGGCTCTTGTAGTAATAGATATTAGTCTTCCTTATAGGGTTACATCCCTACCATATCCAAGACCATTTCCCCTGCAATTTTCTCAATTTTCAAACAACCAAACAAATTGTTATCATATCATAACAATTTTCAATTATTAATTTCTCAATTTGGTTATACAAGAAAATAAAATTCCCCACACATGAGATTTCTTCTCATTATGTTTGGCTCTTTCAACTATATATATTGGTATTCCTTATGAGCTTACATCATTTCCATATCCAAGACCATTCTTCCTACAATTTTCTCAATTTTCTTGTAGCCAAACAAGATCGTTAGTACTCATGTAGATTTTCAACAGTTCATGAAATGATCTCAGAATTATAATTTACCAGCAATTCAATCATTTCCATCCATTTTTCACCTTACAAATGGAATTCAACCATTAATCATATTATATAGAATGAAACTATCATTCACTATACATGCATTATCAACACACCAAAATTTTCATAATGCAATCAACTTTACCCATAAATAAAATTAGTGTGCCAATAATCATGGCCATATCTACACAATGCATCCTTGCATTGACTCTCGAATACCATATGTTCATGTCATTTATTCCACCATGTGATTTGGAAGGTATGGTCCATGCCTCAATCCATTATCTAAACTCTTCCCCACAACCTATCTGATCCTTTGGATGCCTTCCTCTTCGACCCATACACACCACTAGGAATATGATTCCCTTAGTGCTCTCTCATCCAATCTCAGACCAAATATCAGTTATACGGGGGAAACCATTATGCAATTGATTGGAACTATAGCCTTTCCATATCAAATATCATCAAGGCCTCACACATGACCATCTCTAATTGCATTCATTCCTACAAAAGGAGTAATGTTTCATGACTTAATTTGGTTATTATCTCATAACCATCATAACATAATATGCAATTAAATTTCCCATAAATGCATTCAAGAAGCATATAATATTTTCATACTCAAGGCTTCCTTCCTTTACATCAATTCAAAAATTGAGATTCGACTAATGGAATCCTTACCTAAATTCCTTTATCATTTATACAACATAAGAACCCTAAATGCATACTTGCATGGATGTTATCAATTTACTTGATGCTACATGATAAATTGTACTTTGTAGAAGCTCAAAGGCTCCCTTCACCAACCTATTGATCAAAATTCCCACCATCCTTGTTTGTATCCATATGGATAGATACCATAAGAAATAATTTCATTGTGCTATAACCATTTTTCCTGTATGCATAATCCATCATTAGTCATACTCAATATCATGAATCATTATTCAAACATAGAAAAATACCATTCTCAGTTTACAAGCATGCCACAAGCATGTTCATACATGTCCACATGCACAAATTCACATCACTATGCATTAAGCATTAATATTATCATGCCTATTTCATGTACATGCATTATGTCTTTATTGTATGCATCATGCATCAATTCTACCATGCACTCCAATGCACATCTATTTCAGATTTAATTAATTATTTAACTTCGTTGTCATAGTTGGATGTCCTTGAATTCATTTAGAACCTCATTGACTTGTGCACTTCCATTATTATTGACTATGCACCACTAGCTCCTATTCTAATCCTTGCATCCAAGCACTACTTGACCATTATGCTTTTCTAGCTACTAGATTCAATACTACTTCCATATCACAACTTCTTTCTTTATGCAGAGAAAAACTGTTCCAGTATATTTTTGGATATACTTATCAATATCCATAGTGATGTAACATGCACTACTCCTACTGAATATTAACACTGCAATCTAATCAACCACTCCCCATTCCTTGACCAAACCGGTCTTGAAATACCATTATCATTGATTGGCATTTCAACATCCTCAAATACTTGTTTTATGTTTTCTCGTTAATATCTTTTTCTATTCATGTATTTTCTCCATTTTAAATTCCTTCCTTCACTTCAGTGAGTGATTCCCTATGAAGCACTATTTTTCCACTCAAGACCACTCTGCTCCAAATGAAATGCTACACTCCTCCATTTTCACATGTACCTTGCTTTTGTTGCACACTCTAATAATCGAGGAAATTTTCTTGCTTTGTGTACTTTTAGACAAGATTTGCTAGATCATATTGAAAAATCATTCTTCTTTTACCCCTATGCTTGAATATAGATATTACTCATCCACTCCATGAGTCACACCTCATCTCATGATGTCATTTTCCTTCTCTTCCAATAATCTTTGTAGACTTCACTATATTATGCCTTCGAGGCTATAAAGTCCTCATTAACTCCTTGTGCATGCTTATGACATTCCTCACATGGTTTCATGATTTATGTGAGAACCAAATTTTATTCTCCTTTGCATGTCATTCCTACTCTAAATATTAATATTCCCCTGCTCTTCCTTATACCCTTTTCATTCCCGTATTACCTACTCTGTAACCCTGCACTTCCCTTTGCATATATTTGATTCCTCAACCAACTATACAATCTTGATTTACTTCCCTATCCAATGTCCCTTGAGTTAATCCATAATAGACCCTTACAATACTCATTGGTGTAATATTATCCTCTTGATAGAAATCCCTTGACACAACACTCTATTCTAGAGTGTTCCTCTGCTTATTAATCAATGCCTTGTTAATAAGCTCAACCTCTTTTTTTACTTTGAAAAAGAACTTCACTTCAAATTCTCCCCTATACGTATGCATAGGAACTATAATTAGTTTCAGTACCATTCCTTACCTAGCAATAACCTCTGGCACTTACCTTTATTAGCTGGTAAAGTTTCTCCAAACTTTGACATTACTTGGAAAAATATTCAAATTGAGTAATTACATGGTTCATGGAACCCAACTCCACTTTATCCTACAATTTGGAGAAAATCAATGCTACCCAAAGAAAAATTATACTTTCCTTCATTATTTCCTATGGATTACCTTTCCAATGACCATATTCATTCATCAACCTGATTTATAAGCCAAAATTGATGACTTCTTGAAAATCCCATTCTATTCAATTGTGTCCTTCAAGTTCCCCATAACCCTTCCTTATGATTCATTGAGAATTGTTTGGATCCAACTAAATTATGAGTGGATATCCAAAATATCCTATCTAATATATTTACAATGACTTCTTCCTTTCTCAATTATGAGTATTGAGCATAAAGTTATAGGCAATTGAATATTACCCATTTACCCCTTTTGTGCACCTTTCTCCCTGGTGCAAATAATATTACACACAAAATTTTGCCACTTACACAGGTAAATCTATTGAGAACGCATAAAATGTTTCTACATGAAACAAATAATATTTCCAACACTTACCTCACAAAAACTCTCTGATTTCCAAACTGATGCTCCAATCAAAATCTACAACAATTTGGAAATGGCAACTTTGCCCCTTTTGCACCTTCACCTAACTTAGCAATTTTGTCCCTGTTTATGTATCCCTACACCGCATCCTTTTTGGATTTTTCTATAATATCAGTTGGGTATGCCTCTTAATACCTTTTTAATTATCTATCCAAGTTTCACGCTTAACCAGGCTTCAAACTATTAGTTACGACCCACAAAAGTTTTGATTGTTTTACATTTTTATCCTTGTATGTTATAGGTGTCTTCTTTCTCTTCTTTCACATTTTTTCATACCCATATTACAAACCCAACTCCATTGATATATTATACGGTTCAATAAATTTCCATAGAATTCTCTCATGCCTCGAACAAACCTCTGATCTAGGAGTTATGCCTTCTAGAAGTAAACTGGTGCCAAAATTTTACCTTGATTGTTTCAACTGTAACTTTCTCATATGAGCTATGTTTTGCAAACAAATTAGATCATTGGAAAAATATCTCTTTTTTATTTTATTTAAGTTGTAGAAACAAATTTTGCCTTGATACACTTAGCTCTCATGGGTTTATGTTGGCTAAAAATGTCATGTAGGGGCTTAAAATTTCCCCCCAAGTTAATAAACTTCAAAAATATGAAAAACTCCAAAATTTTCATACAAAACTCGCTATTTTTCTGTTGTAACATCCCTTTAAATATGAGTCATTGATTCTAAAATCATGTGGGCTCTAAGTCGACAATCGATGCTTTCCTTTGGACACGTGCACCATTTTACCCAAATTTTCAACCTGACGGTCGACCATTGACCCATTCCTTTAACAACCAATTCACAACACAATGCTAAACCTTCCAACCTGACCATCATTTGTCGGTGATTTTTTCTAGCAAATGGAACTCCTCAATAATTCATCCAATTCCCGAACATCGACCCATCGGTCATCGATCATCCCCGTTGACTATAAAAAACAGTTCCTCAATTCAGCCAACTCGACCATTGGCTGTCAGTCGTCCCTTTTAGATGACATGGAAACTGATGGTGTGGCATGACACGTGGATGTTGATGTGGAATTTCATGTCATCCTAAGGTGTCAACTTGGTTGACATGGCATGACATATGGATGTTTACATGGCATGATATGTCGTCACCCTCTTTCCTTCATCGACCATTGGATGATTCTTTGGGATGACTTAAACACCTTACGAATTCGACCGACGCCCAACCATTGGCTTGTTGGCCCATGGGTATGGATTAAGGAAGAAATAGAAGAAAAATGAAGAATAAATATGAGGCACGAAGAGCATAGAAGGAAAACAAACCGAGGATAGGTTGAAGTGGTCAAAGAAGTAGAAAAGAAGGAGCAAAGTAAAGGAAAGAAAACCATTGAACGAGAAGATCAAGAAAAATAGATTAGCAAAGAAGATGGATGGTCAACAACTCAGCAAGAGGATAAAGAGACCAATGTATTCTTTGGACCACCTCATACGAAATAAGGAAGGACAAGATGGCAAGGCCATGAAGATGTGGGTCAAGTGCATCTAGGGTTTTGACACCTAGGATTTAGTCTTGGGTTGTCCAAGAGTCATTGTAATGTATAAATAAATATCTAGATGAGAGAAGAGGGGTTGTGTTGGCAGCAGGCCTAAATGGGCAATAAAGCGTGCATGAAGAAGAATGATAGATGGAAGAGTAATCGTGGGAAAGAAAGCATGCAGGAGGAAAGTGAAAACTGGCAAGAATCATAGCACGCGCGCATGCAAGAAGGAGGCGATAGCTGGAAGGAAGCAGTGAACGCATGCGGAGAAGGAAGACCTAACAACAATAGAGTTAGAGTTTCTATAATATTTTTTGTGTAAATGGTTGAAGAGCCCAATAGATATAAATATGGATACGTAAGTATCTAAAATAGGTTTGGAGATTTTGCGAAGGTTGAGCTTTACTACTTTTGTAAAGTTGAAATCGTTTTATGTAATTTTTTGATAAGAGGACCATTTTTGTAACAAGTGAGCTAAGAGGAATATAGATCTTGAGGATCACATCACAGGATGAGGAGCCTGGTGTGATCTAGTTCACCTCATAAAGATCTTACCAAAATGAGGAGAGTTGTAAGCGCGAGGCATGAGAATTGCAGAACTACCATAATAAGAGAGCCAAGAGACAAATATTTGTGGATGTAGCCCCGGGAGGGGGTGAACCATGGTAAATACCTTTGTAATGTGATGAATGCATGCATATTTGTGTCTAGTTTTGTTGGTTAAATGTTGAATGCAGTGAATGAATGAGTTATTATAATATTTAGTTAATTTTTGTTGCGTATAAAGAAAATAGATCACGATGGTTAGGATAGTAAAGGGAATAACAATAATTTGTAATACAAATCGTAATTAAAGGCTCAGAACATAGATCTTCTATCTCCTACTCAATCCTAGGCTGTAAAGAGAACACATGTAGATAAGGAAGACCTAACGACAGTAGAGTTAGGGCTTCTGTAATATTTTTTGTGTAAACAACTGAAGAGCCCGATAGATATAAATATGGATACGCAAGTATCTAAAAGAGGTTTGAGGATTTTGCGAAGGTTGATATTTACTACTGTTGTAAAGTTGAACTCGTTTTATGTAATGTTTTAATAAGAGAACCATTTTTGTAACAAGTGAGCTAAGTGGAAGGTAGATCTCCAAGATTAGATTGCAGGCTGAGGAGCCTAGTGTGATCTAGTTTTCCTCATAAATATCTTACCAATATGAGGAGAGTTGTAAGCGTGAGGCATGAGAATTGAATAAATACCATAATAAGAGAGACAAGAGCCAAATATTTGTGGATGTATCCCCGGGAGGAGGTGAACCACAGTAGATACATGTGTAATGTGATGAATGCATGCATATTTTTGTCTACTTTTGTTGGTTAAATGATGAATGCAGTGAATGAATGAGTTATTATACTATTTAGTTAATTGTTGTTGCGTATAAAGAAAAGAGATCACGATGGTTAGGATAGTAAAGGGAATAACAATAATTTGTAATACAAATCATAATTAAAGTCTCAGAACGTGTATCCTCTATCTCCTACTCAATCCTAGGCTGTAAACACATGAGTCTTACAGCCACCCTTAGATCTATCTCATGTGAGACTACATAGTGCATTATGTGTGCTGTGTTTCCTTCTGGTTTACCAGAAGGGTTGATAGTTTTAGGCTTTGTTGATACTTTGAAAGATATGAACCCTAGGTCAATAGCGCAGATCTGTTTGGTAGGTTAAAACCAACAAATGGTTCTGTTGCCGGGATAGAGGAACAAGAAAGGACTGAGTAGATGAGATAGAATACGTGAGGAAAAAAATGAGCGAAACTAGAAGACTGTTAAGCCACTAAAAGGGAAGGTTGAGATCGTGGAACCCCACAAAATTAGAAATTGAAGGTTGGTTGAGAACTAAAGAACTAGAGTTTGCCCATAAAGATAATAGAAACCTTATCCCAATGCCTCAAAAATATATGGATAAATACATGTTTACGGATTTACACGAAGTCTTTTTCTATGATTTTCCTCACCTATTGCAGGAGTGGATACTAAGGTTGAAATATAACCATGCGACGAAACGGATCCGACAGCTAGATTGGACCCCAATATATATTGAGTAGTTACAACAGGTGAACAACAAATTCACCTGCGCAGTCGACTTTTTGCTTAACAGTATTGTTGCAAGCTTCATCATAGAGTTTGCAGTTGACACAACAAAGTCATACAATGCGGTAGAGAAGGAATTTCTACGCAGACCCCATGGAAGGTACATTCAATCAGTGTATACTTCTATTAAAATACTAGTATATAACAAAGGTGTAATGACAATGGAAGAAGACATCTAAAACTTCCTTGCATGCATGGGGGAAAGGGGGAAGCACTAACAAAAGGAAGGATAAATGGAAAAAGCAGAGGATAAAGGCAAGAAGGAGGAGGAATTATTGGACCCGATCTTGATGGATGATGACCAGCTTAAGTGGATCTTGGTGTCACCTAGAATGACGCGTAGCGGAGTACCCTACCAATATAAGGTGAATACCAAGAAAAGAGTTGTATCCGTGAGGGAGGGCTTGGAAAGCGATGGAGAAGAGGTAGAGGATCTCCGGGCTATGGAGAAGATTGAGGAAATCCTACGCACAACCTATGAGAGGAAAACAAGAGGCCCAAGAATAGGAGGAGAAGATAGCCATCCTTTCCATATTAATGTCAGTGTGGAACCCATAAACCCATGTGCAACTAATACACCAAATAAAACATCACCGTTTAGATAACCCAAGTTCAGAGGAATTTCGATAGAGAGAAGCAAATCTACCACAAGAGAAACAACTGGAGGATCCAGTTCAGTCAGTACTAGTCAAGTATCTACACCACGTGATGGAGATAGTAATTCAACATTTAGAATGGAAGGACATGACCCCACGATCAGATTACCAGAATTCCAAGGAGAAGAATCAGAAGACTCGCAGAAGCATTTGTTTATTTGTGCAAAGATTTGGGAGGAAAAATAGATCATGGATGAAGATACCAAACTTGCACAGCTAGCGATCATGCTGAGAGACTGCACACTAGACTAATACATGAGTCTAGACACAAACAATGCTTCTGGGATGACGAGGACACTGGCAGACATCAAGAAGCTATTGATTAATGAGTTCCAGAAGCCAAGCTCAGAGGACCAGTACATGAATGAAATGATCGAGATCAAACAGAAACTAGGAGAGTCCATATGGGAGATTGACCAAATATTTAAGAGATTGAAGGGAAATTTAAAATACCGTATGACCGAGATGCAACACCGCCATCTATTTTTCAACTCACTACTCCCACACCTAAAATACCCCTTACGACAGAAAAAGTTTCAGACGCAGGCCAAGGCGCTATAGGCAGTCTTGCAGTTGGAAGTGAACCAATACCAATAGATGGACCTAACTATTGAAGAATTGAAGGATTATTTGAAGAACCTGACATTTCAGATGAATCAAAACAAGAACAAGGACAAACATGAATTCGTTTGGTGCACCACATGCAGGACGGAAGGACACCACAAGAACAAATGTCAAACATTCGCGTAGTATATGGAAAGATGCATGCCAAACCCACTCCCACAAGGAGGATTATGGTGAGAAATATGCAAGAAACTAGGTCACGACCCTTATCAGTATGCGATGATGTATAAACACCAGACAGTTCCAAAGAATTCTTATTGCACTTTTTGTAAGTCAGTAGGCCACAACGATAAAGATTGCATAACTATGGAGATGATACGGGAGAGAACATCAGATTCTTATAGGGTACAGGTCGAAATGATGATTGCGCAAGCAACGCCACAGTTTAATCGATCCCCAGCTCCATACAATATTACGCAACAACAGTACAACACTGTGCAACAACCATACAACAATACACAACCACAGAACAACTCGATGCAACCTGAGTATAATATCACACAATACAACTAGGAACCACCATATAACATGCCAAGAGGGTACATAGCAGGTTATCGAAGAGGAGGATGCACCAGCAGAGGCTTCAGATGTGGCAGAAGACTAGTCACATGTCACAATTGTTAGCAATTGGGACTTATGCACGATAATTCCCACTGACACCAGAAACTTGTATGTACTGTCGTGCATCGGATCATGAGACAGAGGAATGCCCAACACTACTAGTAAAGATTCAGGAAGAAAGGAACCAGAACAACCAGAATGTTTAATGGATTTCAACTGAAGCAAGGGAGGATGGACGAAATATCAACATAGTCACCCGTAGAGGAATAAACACAGGAAACGACACAACCCAACAAGAAACTGCATAGAACCAATGGATAAGGAAGAAAATCGAACCAAGGAAGCAGTTCAATGCACCTAAAGAGAAGGATACGTTTAAGGAAGTCAGACAAGAATTTCATAAGAAGGACACAACGTTGACTTCCACTATGCAACCATCCTGTGAATCCCTAGAATACAAAATTTCACCATCATTGGATCATACCAAAGCAATTCCACTCAAGGGACAAGTAAGTACTATCAAAGACTTTTTGCAATCATGCATCAAAATATTAAGTGATCCTTCATCTGTGAAAATATTGCAAAACACCTTAGAGAAATGTAGCAACGAGACAGAACAAAATCTAGAACCAAAGATTGCCAATCACTTACACATAAGGACAAGAACAAGTAGGGAATTCAGATTGAATGCCAACATTGGGGATTTCAATATGGGAGATATCATACTGAAACTAGGATTTGAAGTGAATGTATTACACAAGAAAACCTGGCAATGCATGGGAGAACCGACCTTGGGATATTCAAATGTTCAATTAAAACTATAAAAATAGCATAGGGTCCTACCGATCAGGAGACTGAAGGGCGTAATGGTTGATCTTGATGGTGTGCACACCAAAGAAAATTTTGAAGTCATTGAAATAGTAGATGGCACAACACCATACACAACACTACTCGGTTTGGACTGGGCATTTGACAACCAGACCATAATTAATTTGAAGACAAGAAAAATGACATTTGAATCCAGAGATTACAGGGTTATAGCATCACTAGATCCATCAAAAGGGGAAAGGTTTGTAGAACCCACTTGCCTAGACTTAGAGGAAATCATCCAGTTATACAAAACAACTGTGCAGGAGGAGGATTATGTAAACCCAACTGCAGACGGGGTACTTAGTTGGCACAATATTACTTCATGTGCTACAGATTCATACATCGGGTTAGAAAACTAGCAACAGAGACTACATGAAGTATCCACAAGAAGATGTGCAAGAATAAACCACGCAGTACGATGGATAGGCATGGAAATCGCAGAACCACCCATTTTCCATGGACTTAATGATTTGGAAACATTCTTGACACGATATGAATATGAAGTATTAGAGAACCAAAGGCTACTAGAACTAGACTTAGCACTCAAGGACACACCTTCCAGATGGTGGGGCGCACACAAGGAGACCATCACAAACTGGTACCAATGTAAGAGGCTACTGCGTATAAGGTTCAACGTAGAACATGAAAACATCAAATCGTAGAAATATGAAGGGTTAGGGACACCAACAAAACACTTGATGGAGTGCAAAATGCTGTGGAAATTGATACCACCAGAAGAATGGCCTCACCACTTTATTCATACATTAGAAGGACTACCAGTGAACTGGTATACAGATCAGGAACTGTGCAAGGGAAATACAACATGGGAGACATTACAACAGAACTTTACCACCACTTTCTTATTCGAGCATGAGAACCCCAACATAGACGATGCTATGAAACAAATCAGAGGAGTCATATTCATTGAAGAGCCAGAAATAGAACTTATTACCGAAGAGTAGCAATGAAATAAACAGATAGTCAAGGAACTATTGTCATATTACTAGGTACATGAGTACATACCAGACGAAGAGGAACCATGCGACATTTAGATTGCATAAGTAGAAGGTGAAAGATATGTGAAGGGACCACAGATAGAATCTGAAGTTATTTCCACGCCAATCAAGGTAAAGAAATTCAACATAGGTACAGAGGAACATCCCAAAATGGCCATCATTGGAGACTATTGGGATGAGCCAACAGTAGAAAGCATTAAAGAATTGTTGCGTGAATACAATGACTTATTTCCTACAACATTTACAGAAATAAAGGGTATAGAAAGCGAACTGGGAGAAATGAAAATACCTCTTAGACTCGAAGTGAGACTGATCAGACATCAACCATATAGACTGAACCCTATATATAAACAAAAAGTAAAAGAGGAGATTGAACAAATGCTTGAAGTCGGCATAAACAAACCAATTGAGGAATCAAAATGGATAAGTCTTATGGTCATACAGGATAAGAAACAAGGAAGAGGGATTAGGATATTCGTCGAATTGAGGAAGTTGAATGATGCATGTCTACACAACCCATTCCCTACACTATTCATGGACGAAGTGATAGAGAATGTGGGTGGACACGAAACTTACTCATTCACTGATGGCCTCTCAGGTTACCATCATGTTAAAATAACATAGGAGGATAGATATAATACCACAATTGCGACAGAATGGGGATCTTACCAATATACAATCATTCCATTTGGATTGAAGAATGCACCATCAATATTCTCTAGAGTGGTTATCGCAACATTTAAAGAATTCATCCACCAGTTTCTTGAAGTATACCTGGACAAATGGATAGTCTATAGTCTATTGAAGAACCATGTAGAAGTTTTACACCTTGTTATCACTGAAATTTCGTTCGCAAATGGTTATAGGAATCCAACATCTCCAAAAATCTATTAGTTCATCCATGGACCAAAAAATGCATTTCCAAAAGGTCCAAAACTATAAAACCAGTAACAAAATCAGAATGTGCTATTACTACATAGGGAGCGTGCACACTTTCTCCCTTCAAAACCTTCAGAAAAGTGCACATGCGCACGATGCACGACTGTGGATGCAAAAAACCATGCACCCCTCAGAACAATGCATTTATGATATTGGTCGGCCTTCCACCCACTTCTGGTTTAGCTTCCAAGTCGATTTGACACCCAAATCTCGGCTGAATCCAACTGGGGGGTTGGTCAAAGACCTAAGCGTGCCCTAAAGGGCCCTTTGTTCACACTAAAATTGGTTGAATAATGCCTCAAAGATATGCTATAAAAAGAGGCCATGGGTGCACTACATTTTCAAGGAATTCATTTGTATTTTTATGTTTCTTATATTCTCTTGGAGGATTCTCTTTCCTCATCAAGATTATGTAAGCACCATTTCATTTTGCCATTCATATCACCTCTTGAGTGAATGAACTTTGGATTCTCTTCACCATTTCATTCTAGTTTGTTACTTGTAAGAATATCTCAATATTTGGGGGTCCAAGAGCCCTCCCTTGGAGGAAGAGGGGACCCATATATCTCCCTTTATCTTTGGTGTTTTCCCACTAATTCAATCCTATCCATTGGTGGCATGAGTGTTGTTTGTTTTTGGTTTTAATGTTCTTATGCACTCTAGTTTAATTTCTTTTATTGTTCGTAGTTTAGTTTTTTGTTTATTTCTCATGCTTGATACTTCTAACTCCTTCCTTCATTGTTGTCTTGCCTAGCTAACCCACATGGGCTTGTAAGGATCTTTATTTTTCTCATTTAGGTGACAAAGGAGACACAATGGATTAGCGACTCCGCTGGGGAAAGGTACCAATTTCCTTCCCCATTTGGATTAATTTAGCTCTTCCTCTTGTTTCTTTCACTTGAAAGAGCCATAATCGGCCCAAGACGACCTGGAAAAAGCCAAATTCAAATCTAAGTTGAGAGAATTTCATCCATAATTTTCTTCACGGTCATGTACCAGGAGTGTGCGGGTTTTTTGACCCACAGGCGCGTCTTCAGCACACATGCGCCAAACCCATTGTATTTCTCAGTGCCTTCTGTGCACTTGCGCCCATTAGTCATTGTTAATTCACAAATTGGCACCCAATGTGCCTCTATCTATTCTGCGACCTGCTCACCTGTCCAGAATATCAAATATTGTAAGTTTTTTGTGATCTTTTGAAGGCCTGTAGCCTTCTTAAACTTGATTCCATGCACATTGTAATAGGCACCACACTTAGTTTCCCTCTCCATATAAAGGGATTAGTCAAAACATAGACACTTAGGGGGTTAAAATCATTATTTTTCCTCTTTTGCTTTCATGTTGCCACATGGATGGCTTTTTTTGATTAAAGATAAGTGAGAAACATTATATATCACATATAAAACTTGCATTGGGACCAAGTTTTATATGTGCTACGGTCTTGGGATTAGCTTTTCTTGGTTCCACTTTACTTGGGTCCACTTCCCAAGGTCAACCGTCCACTCGATCTCCTTTACACGGAAGTGGGGAGCCAACTTCTTCTCAAGGAGGAAGTACAAACCCACCTAGTCCCCCTCAAGGGTCAGGTACACAAAACACTCACACCATGGTCAAAACTAATCCTCCACTACTACCTCAGATGCCATACTTGGCTTCCTTCAACATATCATATCTGACTAAACTCACCAATGATCCTATATTGCACAACCCCACTTGGCCTGCAATGTCCACCAAAATTCCTTCAGACATCCCCAAGTTTGAAATAAAAGTGGGAGACGATCCTACTAACCATATCATGACCTTTTACTTATGGTTCTCTTCAAACAACATCATGGACGATTCCATCTGATTGAGGTTATTTCAATGCACACTCACCGAACCATCAGCCAAGTGGTATGTAGAAGAAAATATGGGTCCCATGTGACCTTTGAATCTTTGGCCAAAGAATTTTTGACCTTCTTTCAACTACCAATTCGTCATGACAATGGTCTCAAACTACTCTCATATTTTAAACAAACCTCTGCCATGCACATCGATGACCACATTCATGAATGGCATCGATGATGTAGTCTCCGCAAAGCGGAAGCCACCCCACAACAATGCCTCAATTGGTTTCTCAAATCACTTGTTTCCCTCCTTGCCAAAGATGTGGCTGCCACCTTCCCCTAGTTTGAAGAAGAATCCATTTGCAAGACCCAATAGTTTGAACCCATTTACTCACAGTCATGATACTTATATACAGTACTACCTGATGCCCCAAGACCCATGCCATTCGGCCAGGTAAACCTAGGATGTATCACTCCATGGATGGATTGATTGGTACCACAATACACCACAATCCATAGCCCCCACAACCAACTATGTATGGTACACCTCCATATCCACCAATATATGGAGGAAATCCTTACTATCCCCCTCCCCCTTATCAACAACCATACCCTGTTTCCCTTCCTCCACCAATAAGTGGACCCCCTCCGACACCCATTATGCGCCCAGTTATTCAACCTAATTCTGGGAACCCCTCTACTCCTACTTATACCCTAAACACTAGTGAAAGTGCCACGCCTTATTATGTACCTTACAAATCATTACAACAACATAATCCATACTTCCCATTTCCTGGTCCCCCCCAACCCATTGCTTCTCCACAAGGGAAACTACACACTGGGGTCAACTTTGTTCAACCCTCTACCATTCAGCAAGTCCACCATTTTGAACAATTGAATACATAAAATCTGACCCATCCATCGAATAATTCCAAAAATAAAGGAAAGAACTGAAACAATAATAATCCAGGACTAGGAGGAAACCACCCCCAACAAAACCAACCTATTGGTGGCAACCAAAATCCTCAAGGGGGAATAACAAAAAAATCCAAGGAAAGAATAACAATAATCTTTGGACAAACTTCCCTTGTGCCCTTTGTGGTGAGTATGGCCATTATACTCACCATTGTCCCCAAATCGCTGACTTTAAATGGATGAAAGACTCTATAAATGGACCACGTCCCCCAGCACCGCCTGCTCCTCAGTAGGCCCCACAACAATATGTGCAACAACCACCCCCAGTTGTGCTACAACACCCCATTCCACACCAAGGGGTGATGAACACTCAATAGGTGATCAACCCTACCCCACCACAAATGGGGCAATATCCAAACCCGGGTGCCACTCAACCTGGGAATTCAATTGATCGCAGTGTCCTCCTCACCAACGGAGAAATTATTTTGCAAACCCACAACTGTCAATATGGTATGCCTCTCAAATCTACCCCAACCACCTCAGAAACACTGCCAACTACTACAAGACAACCATTGATGATTCCACGTCCTAACGCAGAAACCATTCCTTGCATACCACATATGCCTTTACAACATAATGTGCATAACCCTCATGCTAGGGCTGCTCATAATTATAGTTTGGTTGATGACTTAGCCCAGTCTCCTACAACCATGTCTATGTTGGAGGTCCTCCAAAATTGTCTATTACAGAGAAAATCCTTTCTTTCTACCTTGGGGGCAGTCAACATAGATGACATGTAGCTGATCACATTTGATTCAGATAGTGGAGAACCATGTCTTCCTTCCCAATAGATTTCCAGATACCAGTTAAGATCTAGAACAACATAGTTTATCTGTCTATCATCGATGAAGGTGCATCCACCTGCATCATGTCTAAACATGTATGGAATAAAATTGGCTCCGCTGAGCTAGTACCCTCTACCATCACCCTTTGAGCTTACGATGGTTGACCAACATATTCCACAGGGCTTTGTCAAAATGTCCCCATAGAACTTGGGGGAAAAACCATCCTCATTGACATTGAAGTTATCAATTCCCAACTTGATTACAATATCTTGTTCGGATGCAACTACATGTATGTTATGAAGGTGGTCGCCTCTTCTGTGTTTCATACGATGATGTTCCCCCATAAAGGGAATATCGTCACCATCGACCAACTTACACATTACGAGCCTAACTATTCTACCAACATCAATAACATCCTCCCCCTTGTTTGTGTTAGATCGAATGATTTTCCAGTTGCCAACATTGACCCTGGATTATTCCAAGACTCATCCATGTTGGGCACTTATCAAGTAGCACCACCATTCCTAAACCCATCTTTTTTAGCAAATGTGTGTGTAGTTTCCTCTAAAGGATCAAACATTGGAGACATGACTCCTATCACTGAGTCCCCTCCACATATCAAAGTTCCACCAGTTGAAGAAATACTACTTCAGGAGTTCCCTGAGAGCACCACCGCACCNACCCTCTAGGGGAAAATCCTGGTTTGGTAGACATCCCCCCAGGCCATTACCCAAATTCCCTTTTTCTACCCCCAACCTAGAGTTGAAGCATTCTAGGTATCCACAACACTTACCCTTTCGAACATGGTACTCACCATCCCTGTATGGTATCTACATCCACCCAGGATGGTTCCTCAACCATACCTCCCTTAGTCAGAGGGAATATTGATGCATATCCTAGTACTAATTCCAACCATGCCACCCTCACCCCCGATTTCTATCACCACTGCTATGGCCAGGGGAAGACAGAAGAATAAAGAGGCCATCGCTCCACTATCTCCCCGATTTCAACTCCCTCATACCTTATGT
Source organism: Picea engelmannii (assembly GCA_009831015.1). NCBI lineage: Eukaryota > Viridiplantae > Streptophyta > Pinopsida > Pinales > Pinaceae > Picea > Picea engelmannii. Next base: position 568,402 of record ML779322.1, read on the forward strand.
GAAATAAAAGATCACCCCACTCAAAAATGTCCTTCTCTTCCTAAGCTATGCAGTTTTATCCATCTTCCTCAAGCACACCTTTTTCTTGCCACTCCACCAAGTACGTCCTACACTACTATGGAGTCATCAACCACACACAAACAAAATATACAAACCAATTTTTCTTGTGCCATATGTGAAAAATATGGGCATTACACTCATCATTTCCCATCTATCCCATACGTCCACCACACATTAGCCACAGAATGCCACACATATCTGCCTACGCTTTATCCAACACTCCATACCAATGCTCCTATGAATGTAATTCTGTTAAGAATCAAACATCAATATAGCATAGAAAAACCTCAGGAAAAGTACTCAACGCCTTGAAAAAGAGATAATTTCAGATAATAAGCCTCTTCGAGGGGGAAACCTCCTTTTACCCCACTTAAATGTTCAAGTACAAGATGATTCAAAATGA
>ML779322.1:573398-602309 GCA_009831015.1 Picea engelmannii
GGAGTTTCTCCATTCTTGATTCACCTTCCTTGTGTCCTCATCATGAATTTCATGGGATGCATTTTCACTTTTAGGTGTCTTCTCTGTTACGAAATTTTTCAATACTTCCATGATCTCCCCTTTTAAACCATCTATATTAGTATACAACTTAGCTTCCATTGAATCCATCTTAGTATCCAACTTAGCTTCTATTGAATCCATCAACTTAGCTTCCATTGAATCCATCTTAGTATCCAACATAGCTTCTATTGAATCCATCAACTTAGCTTCCATTGAATCCATCTTATTTTGTAGTTCATTTATGTCCCTACGCATTTCTTCACCTTCATCAAGAGTCCAATTAGGATTTTCTGGAGGCTTATTTGGTGTAGAAGGTCCCTTTTTCGGTGGCATGTTGGCCAACTATCACTTTTGAATCTTGATTTTGAGGCAGTTCTACTAGACAATATTTATTCTGTTCTATCTCCCAAGTTTCGACCCTTCTGGGAATGAAACTTTATTTTAGGTAGTTCTTTGATATTTCTTCTCTGCAATGCCATAGGTCTAATCAAAATTGGATGTGCCAAGTGGAATTTACAGTAACTTCCTCACAACTTACCGATTTTTTTCCTTTCCAGGAGATCTCACTTGTATAGCATGCCCCACACAAAATAATTGATATCAAATTTTGAAACTTGCACCCAAAATAATACAGACAGTTCATGATCCAATGAAACTAGTCCCACTCAATTTGGATACTCTAGAAAGAAGTTATGATTGTTTTACCTGGAACACCTTCTTGAGACTAGTCAATAGGACTAGTCAGATACCGTATCTTACACAAGGTGTATCTACAAATTTAAGATGACCCAGAAGCTGAATGTTTTACCATAGATACCTTACTAATTTTTGTAAATTTCCTCCATATTTCAGGTTCTGAAACGTTACAAAAAAAAATTATAGCTAAAATTTCGCAATGACTCATTTTAGGATTATTCCATAACACTATCTTGTACAGGATGTATCTCTGAAAGTATAATGTCTCAAGAGCTAAATTGTGAACCCAACGTACCTTGATCTGTCTACTAAATATTCTCCAAGACGTTCCTTTTGAAACGTTGTAGAAAAAAAATTATAGCGAAAATTCCACAGTGTCTCAGATGTAGCAGCGAAACCCCAAGACCTTGGGCTCTGATACCATATGTTAAGAACCAAACATCAATATAGCATAGAAAAACCTCAAGAAAAGTAATCAATGCCTTAAAAAGGAGATAATTTCAGATAATAAGCCTCTTCGAGGGGGCAACCTCCTTTTACCCCACTTAAATGTTCAAGTACAAGATGATTCAAAATGAAAATGTCTCCTTGGTATATATAGGAGACTAGGAGGTATAATTACAACTAATGGCCTAAAGCCGACATAAATAAAATAAAATTACTAATATAATATGCCCCAATTAAGGGTTAATGAGCCAATATTAGGGCTTAACAAATGCATTATACTTCTTCATCAATCCTCGAGCAAAGGGGAGGTACATGTCCTCCCACCAAACTATTGTCCGATCTCCCATAGTGTCAGTGCAACTGGGAGGAATTATGGGCCCACTGTCCATATCTAATCCCTTTTCCCCATTTTCATTTTTTGGTACAGGAGACGATAAGCTTCATTTTTCAAACGATTTTCGGCCACTTACACAGTCATTTTCCTTGGGTGCTCATTTTCACTTTTCCCCAGTGGATCATCTTTCCATGACACACTCAACTATGCCTGCTCATGTTCAAAATTATCAAATAACTGTTATATTCTCTTTATTTTCAAATATAGTTCACATCAGGTATTTGGTTTTCATGTGTGCAGGTACTTGCTCATCACACACCAGCGCGGCCCCTTCAGGTATATGATCGACACTGGAATGTAATCATTCCCTTTGAATCTCAATTGCATCTCCAGTCACACCCTCTGAAATTTTCCTTTAGGGTCCCTATATCCGTCTCTGTAGTACTGTCACCTCCTCTACATATTGGTACTATTACCCTGTAGCACTCTCCCCCACATGATTTGTCCAATTCATAGTCCCCCTTGGCACTTTGACACTCATATTGTTTTCACCCTTTAGGGATGGGAATCTCGATAGTATTACGCATCGTCGAGAACCAACCACACACTCCTTCTCCTCATTTTTCTAGCCTGCCCAATGGACTCCCAGGTTACTTCATCATGGTTCTATTTTGACTGCACCCCTGCAACATCATTAACCATCCATTTCATCCACCGTCAGTTTTCCCATCTGAAGATTGCCCTCCATACATTTTCCTAATATAGAAACCCACCTATGGGGCCCAAAACCTCCACTTGTTTTACAAGCCACTTGCGCCATCATAGGCCAAGCCATATTACACTAGGGAACCTATTTATATATCTACACAGTTATCCCAACTCATTCTTATTCTTTCAGTAATTGTACAAACACTTTTCCCCGCATTTACATAGCTTTATGTAGTCTCCTTTAGCGACCTTCCTTTTCTGGAAAAGAAACCCTTGTCACCCTTGGTTGGGGAATTTTTCACTTCGTCTCATCACTGACATTATCCATAAACCTTGAGTATATTACAAGTTTTTTATCTCTGCATTTGTCCATTTTGTCATGCCTCTGACACAATTTACCCTCATCTAGTCATCCCCCTGACGCTAGATTCAGTTTCACAGTTGCTACCACTTTACATATCTCCCCAACCAAGGGCAGTATTGAGTATCACCACTCCTGGACTTTGTCCATGTTACTCATCAGTTCTTGATTTTATCAAGTGGATTTCATGAATCTCTCTGCCTCTCGAGGTTGTGTCTCCCTTTCTGTCGACATCAACACACTTTCTAGATGGGAAACAATATCTTGACTCTCATTACCTTTACAATGAGGAGTCTTAGACGACACAGAGAGAACCATCATTGCTCTCTACTTTCATTGAACCCCACCACATTCGACTTCAACACTTTCTCATGTTGCAGTGGGTCTTACTTTGCAACTATTGCTGTTGGTTTTATATTTTTTGAAGACCGTTGAAAATTGTTAGGCCATAAATGCCTGCGAATCCTTTACACTTTTTATAGGTGTCATCGCCTTTTTTTAGAGTTTATTCACCATCATAATTTTCCTCTGCTATTATCAACATTCCTCTGAGGGAACTGCAGTAATATGCACCAACACACAACTTCAATTACTGTATTACACATTTTTGAGTTACATGACATGAGCATGGGGCATGCCCGCCTCATTTGTACACATTTTTATTTTTCACACCTTGCAAAAGGTTTGGGGCCTACAGGTTCCCCTCTCCCTCCACTTGGTCTGTCTTGAAAATCTCCTCATTGTTATTCCTTACAATGGTACTCTTAGTAGAAGAAACATTGATGAAATTCGATGTTACATATGCTCCTAACCTCATCCATCAGGGGGCATCTGTTATCAATGAAATTTCATCCACAAATGGTTACAAGAATCCAACATCTCCAAACATCTATTAGTTCATCCATGGACCAAAAAATGCATTTCCAAAAGTTCCAAAACTATACAACCAGTAACAAAATTAGAATGCGTTATTACTACAGAGGGAGAATGTGCACCTGCGCCATCCAGAACCATCAGAAAATTACAGATGCGCACGATGCACAACTGTGCATGCAAAAAATTGTGCACCCCTCAAAACGATGCATTTATGATATTGGTCGGCCTTCCACCCACTTCTGGTTTAGCTTCCAAGTCGATTTGACACCCAAATCTTGGTTGAATCTGACTGGGAGGCTGGTCAAAGACCTAAGGGTGCCCTAAAGGGCCCCTTGTTCATACTAAAGTTGGTTGAATAATGCCTCAAAGATATGCTATAAAAGGAGGCCATGGGTGCACTAAATTTTCAAGGAATTCATTTGTATTGTTATGATGATTATATTCTCTTGGAGGATCCTCTTTCTTCATCAAGAGCATGCAAGCACCATTTCATTTAGCCATTCATATCACCTCTTTAGTGAATGAGCTTTAGATTCTCTTCACCATTTCATTCTAGTTTGTTACTTGTAAGAAGAGCTCAATATTTGGGGGTCCAAGAGCCCTCCCTTGGAGGAAGAGGGGACCCATATATCTCCCTTTCTCTTTGTTTTTTTCCCACTAATACAATCCTATCCATTGGTGGCATGAGTGTTGTTTGTTTCTGGTTTTAATGTTCTTATGCACTCTAGTTTAATTTCTTTTATTATTCTTAGTTTGTTCTTTATTTATTTCTTATGCTTGATACTTCTAACTCTTTCCTTCACTACTATATTTCCTAGCTAACCCAACTGGGATGGTAAGCATCTCTATTTTTCTCATTCAGGTGACAAAAGAGGTGCAACACACCTGATTGTAGAGTGATGCAGACAGTGTCAGATATCACCGAACATAAAGAAATGTATATTTGGAACATTGTTTGGGATACTATTGGGCCACATAGTATGCAAAAAAGGGCTATTGATCAATCCGGCCAAGATTGTAGTCATTGTTAATTTACCAGCGCAAAAAACAATCTATCAACTACGATCGATGTTAGGACACACAGGATACTATCAGAAATTTATCAAAGGATATGCGCAAATCACAACACCAATGGAAAAACTGCTAAGGAAGGATAGAAAGTACCAATGGAACAATGAGTGTCAACACGGTCTGGATACCTTGAAGGAAAATATGGTCACTGCATCGATATTAATATTTCTAGACTGGGGAAAGACATTCCATGTGCATGTATATGAATCAACGATAGAACTAGGAGCTATCTTAGCATGGCCAGGAGTAAGAGACTTGGATCACCCAATAGTATTTGCAAGCAGAAAACTGTCTGACTCAGAACAAAACTATAACACAATGAAATAGAAGGCCTAGCTATGGTTTACGCACTTTAGAAGTTTAGACACTACTTATTGGGAAAACATTTTAAGATGTTTACAGATCACTCATCCCTAAAATACCTAGTCAACAAGCTAGTGTTGGGGGGGAGAATCTTTCGATGGTTACTGTTATTTCAGGAATTTTACTTCAAAGTAATCATCAAACAAGGAAAACTAAATGTAGGCTCTGACCAACTATCATGGGTCACAAATGGAGAAGAACCCACAAGCTTAAAAGAAAAATTTATGGATGCACAACTATTCTCGGTACAAATTGTTGATGATTACTTTGCAAAGATCATCCAGTACTTGAGCACAGGTACTGCACCGCAAGAGTATACCATTATGCAGAAGAAGAATCTGGTAGTTCACGCAACCGATTATCAACTGATCGCAGGACACCTATATAAAATGGGCACAGATAGAATTTTATGAAGGTACATGCTGGAGCATGAAAGACCAAGGATTTTAGCAGAAGCCCACGAGGGATTGGAAAGAGGACATTATGTAACAAAAGATACCGCACAGAAGGTACTCTGTGTAGGACTATGGTGGCCAACGATCCATAGGGACTCGAAAGAATATTGTTAGGGATGCGATGTCTGTCAAAGGGTAGGCAAACCCAACAAAAGGGATGAGATGTCGTTACGACTGCAAGTGACATTACAGGAATTTGATAAATGGGAAATAGAATTTGTGGGACCTATTAACCCACCAGCGAAAAGAACAGGGGTAAGATACATCATCACTGTGACGGAATACCAAACACTATGGGGGAAAGCTGTAACAGTAAAGGACTATAGCGTAGAGACCATTGCACAATTTTTATTCGAACAAGTAATTATGAGGTTTGGGTGCCCAAGAGTTCTTATGAGATATCAAGGTACAGATTTCATAAATAGCACCATATGTACGATGCTTAAAGAATTTGAAGTTCATCACTAGAAAATCACACTGTATCACCCACAGGTGAATGGCACAGTAGAAGCATTTAACAAATTTCTAGAGAACGAACTGACAAAGATCTATAACATCAATAGAGACAACTTGGACCTCAAATTACCAACATTATTACACCATTCAAACTCATCTATGACCAAGAAGCGGTAGTGCCATTGGAATGTTTAGTACCCATCTTACGCATAGCCTCTATCACACAAATGACAGAACATGACATGATACATGAAAGATTGAATCAACTGTTAGAAATGGAGTAAGACTGAATCCTGGAAGTATTCCATCAACAAGTGCAGAAGGCCAAAGACAAAGCATGGCTTGATCGATACTTTAAGAAGAAGACTTTCATGGAAGGAGATCTAGTATTGCTTTACGACAACAAATCATTTCAGCGCCCAGGAAAGTTGAGAATGCATTTGTTAGGACCATACGAGGTCAAATATGTAACAGATGGTGGAGATGTATAGTTAAGAGATATAGAAAGTGTAGACCTCTGAGGAATGATCAATGAAAGTCAATTGAATCTTTACAAGGACAGTTGACCACCCATTGTGTAGNGTAGTAAAAAAAAAAAAAAAAAAAAATCCATGAAAAAACCACAGGACACTCGAAACACAGATGCAGTAAAGGCAAGAGAAACAGTTACACGCCTAACACAAACAAGAGGGAAACATGAATTCAGAAAAAGAAGGATGACAAAAAAACACACAGCGGAATTAAGGCACGAAAAGGACTGATGGAACGTCATATTAAAAACGCCAACTGGAAATGGCCAGAGAATCGTAATGGCAAGTATGAAACTATTACACATGCATTGAATCCATAGTTATGGTGCATTAATCACATTATGGAGGAAGCGTCTTCTATAAGCTTCATGACAAACCCATACAACATGTGAGCATGAAAGAAACTTGTCTATTCATGAAAGAAAAACACAGAGAGAGAAACAACAACTCGAACAAACAAAGAGAGACCATAGTCCTCTACAAAAAGCAGATGTTCGACACTCACCACTATGGCACCACCGAAGTCCTCTAAACCAATCTTGGCCGCTAGGCCAACTAGAGTTCAAACTAGGTCACAAGTACCACTGGAAGAAAATGACCAACATCAACTGGAGATCATTGATATCGAGGAGATCCCATCCCTAGAGAGACCACTGGTGAGCCCTACACTGATACTGTAAGAGATTCAATAGCCAAAACCAAAGGAAATTAAAGAGGATACACAATCAAAGCCGCAGGAACCTCAGAATGAAGAAGCGGAACCCCAACAGGAAGTGCAACCAGAAAGCACCAAACTAGCCATGGAAGGCAACGACATGACACAGAGTCAAGGATCAGAAGGGAAATCTGATGAGTCGCAGGTACCCAACCTTGGTCAACAGAAAAAACAGACCATGGGAACTACCTCGGCTTGGCCAAAATGGCTTACAGGGTAGTAAACAAGAATTGCTAGAACTTCGTACCAACCACCATAGAAGGAAGACATAATCTTGATACCGAGCTCATTTCGTAAGAAACTGACAACAAAAATTGTGCTACCACGCATAACGAAGGGAGTACAGCTAGAGCCCCAGTTACGGGGTCATGTTGGGAATCTCAAGTATTCTGACCATGATGTCTTAGACGAAACTAAGTACTTAGAACTTGCACCCAGAGTGTTTATGTAGAACATAGTGGTCAACCAACTTGGAGAAATAATCAGGCAACCACATCAATGGGCAATTGGACTGGACCAGACCGACATTTTAGGATTGCTACAACTCCCACACTTTGGTAGAGGCCAGTACGCGAAATCATGCGTCAAGAAGTTGTTAGAAGTTACGCATGGAGGGGATATATGGTTGGATAGACCCATCACCATAACAATGGACCTTATTGCACAGATAACAGGACTTCCCAGTTGGGGTATGGATCTCGTGATGATTCTGGATGATAAGTCCAAGGAAAAAGCATTAGCAAAGGAAATGAATAAAAAATATGGCACAACCAGGGGGACAAGAGGCATTATAATCAAACAAATTAACAACCCAACAACACAATTAGGCACAAAGATCTTAGCCTGTAAGTTTCTAATAAAATTCCGCAAAGACGAAGTACCGACAGGGGTTATCGCAGTTCCATCTCAGTGCACAGAAGGAACCTCTGTGAGATGGGTGCCTTATCTGTTAAAATTATTCCAAGTGAGTTGTAGGGATGCACAGGAACTTTGCATAGAATTTCATTACTCATGGTTGATCACCATTATAGCCTTCATGGGATGGTGGGAACCAATATACGTAGTTTTTGCTACGAGACCTCAGCCTGAGGGAGAGAGATATCGAGTACTAATATAGGGTCCTCAGACCAGACAGAAGATGGACAATGGAATTATCTTTGAATCATACCTATGGGACATGTAGGAAGCTATTAACCAGTCATAGAGAATAACACCAGAATAAGTCATGAGATATGGGAACAATGCTAAATTATGGGCAACACGACAAGCCATCTGGATACAACCAAGGTAGGATCCTGATAAACAGTGGCTATCGATGTGCTATTGTATCATAGAAGGTGATATAGAAATGGTCATCAATGAATGGCCTGTTGAATGGAAGATCCCATCCATTCCCCGAGAAGTACCATAATGACCCGCAGAAGGAGAGGCAATCCAGGTGGAAACACAGCCTCCGAAAAAATGGTGCCCAAGAAACCAAGGACGGGTCAAAAGAAACCAACTTAGGAAAGTGAAGGGTTGAAGAAGACAGGAACCCATAAGGGGTAGAAAGAGACCAATGAACAACCAAAATGAGCCAAGGGAACACAGGAGATTGTCCCAAACCCCATCGCACAGGAGTCAGGGGGAAATAAGAGACCAGTTGGACAGGCCACATGCACGTGCAAGAAATAAAAGGAACAACAAGCATCACCAGACTTGAAAATCATGGAAGATGATGGCCAAAATTGTCCAGGATTGTCTGGCAGAAGACTTCGACCACACAACACATCACAGGGATAATCTACAAAAAGTGATGGTAGAAATAAGACAACTCCTCAGGACACTCAGAGAAGTCCAGAAAGAAAGTAATAGCATAGGCACATAGCAGTCGGAAAAAAAAACCAACGAAAGAGTGGAGATTGAAGAACAAGACCCAACCCTCCCAATACCATGTGCAAACACAACGGTTCACATACAACCGAGCATGTTGTGAATGGATGAAATAGTGGGACAGACACCACTGAAGGATTTGGACCACATCCAATTGGTCCTAGCATGGATGCCATCAAGGAAACTACACCAATTATAGGTTAGCATCGACAAAGAGATGTAGTCTCGGGCACATAAGAACTTAGTCAAGCTACAAGAAGAAATAAGGTAGTAGGAAGCACTGGAAAAAGAGTATGAGCAGACCAAATCTGAAATTCAAAGGGAGATGAAACACGGGAACAAATTGGAATTCAGAGTGGGAGAAATTTTTGGGAAACTTCCAAACACCACGGAGGGAAATGAACTCGCAGCCATAGAAAAAATTGACCAAATTGCAGATGCAATTGCACAGTACCAGAAGGAGATCAAGGATCTCTGAGAACAACTAACACCAATGACTCCACCAGTAGTAAAGGAGAAAAGGAGGCAGGAAGCGACAATGCAAATACAGGATATGGAGAAACAAGTTATCACATCAACTAACTTTCTTGACAAAGCAATGAAAATTTGGACAAGACTGGAGGAGGATCCACAGGTTCAACGCTGGGACAAGGAAGAGGAAAGGATCAATGCAGTGATCCAAGAACTCAAGAAGAAGAAAAAAACCATATCGATCCTAGAACGCGTAAAGGGGATGGAAGATTTGAAGAAGATGCAGGAATAACTCATCACTATGTAGACACGAAAATAGGAGCGACAGGCTCAAATTTATCCAGGTGGATATCGGTGGCCACCCATCTTTCCCAACTGGCTCAAAACAACTTTCTAGTAATTTTGATAATTTACTATTTTTAGTAGTTTTTTGGGTCCCGAACTTCTGGAGCCATTTTGAGGCCCTAAATAATGTTTTTTTGGGTATGTTGCGGTCGCAAAATTTCATCATGAAACGTTGTTTAGGGCCTCAAAACGGCTCTGGATGTTTAGGACCCGAAAAACTGCTAAAAATAGTAAATTATCAAAATTGCTGGAAAGTTGTTTTGAGCCAGCTAGAAAAGGTGGGTGGCCATTAATATCCACCTAGATCAATTTGAGTGTGTCGCTATTGTTTTTGTGTCTACGATATTCCTATATTTGAAGGTTAGAGAGGCGCAGATGTTGTAGATAAGTGGTTGAATCTACTAGAAGGGTATTTCTCTGTCCATAACTTTTCGAATAGAGAAAATATTACTTTTGCACTCCTCAAAGCCATTTCCCATGTCAAAGATTGGTGGGAAAATTTCTATGAGAAAAAGGAAACAGAGGAATCCTAATTATTTATAGTCACGGCCACCTGGGAATCCTTCAGGGATGTTATTAAGGAACAATACTACCCTGTCAGAAGTTATGATGACTTGTATACCAAATGGACCACACTATGACAAGAAAGAGACCAAGCAGTGCCAGATTTCACAAATATCTTCCATACCTTGCGCACCAAGCTAGGTATCAAATATTCAGAGAGACATCTAGTGCTCAAGTATCACGGTGCTTTGCATAGACACATCCAGACCGAAATGGAATTTTTGGACATCTCATCCTTGGGTGCGGCCTACCGATATGCCTTCAAAATTGAGCAGAAGCTAAAAAAAAATATGTGACAATTTGGGTCAGGGAACCCCTCACAACAAAAGCCAGGAAAGGGTGGCCCCAACCCATATAACAAAGGATAGAGAAAATATGGACACTATCAGGACAACCAGTCCAAGACGCAAGCAAAGGACATTGGAATGAAAAAGAAAGATATCGGGAAGTGGTGCGACTTCCATAAGATCCCTTGGCATAACACTGTTCACTGCTGCTCAAAGCAGACATTGGTGGCTGACGTGAAATCCTCTGAATTAGATGCAGGTTCTGACTCTAAGTCATAACTAGAAAGGGGAAGATGAATCATTGATGTGGAACCCAATTTCACCGTTGCTACCACCAAGCTCCAACATGGTGAACCAGATGAGCCAGAAGAATTGAAGCACCTCTTTCATTCATAGATGTGGGTAAAAGGAACCCCACTACACATCATCGTTGATAGTGGTATCTAGAAGAACCTCATCTCAGCAGAGGTTGTCAAGCGGCTGGCCCTGCCAACAATGCCACACCCACAACCCTACACCATTGGATGGCTCCATCAAGGAAGCAATCTCCGCATCAGCCAATAATGTTGACTATCATATGGCATCAACCCCTTTAAATACAAGGTATTGTGTGATGTTTCTCCTCTTGAAGTTTGTGATGTTCTTTTGGGCCAACCTTATTTATGGAAACATCATGCTATATATCAGTCTAGGCCTCGTAGTGTTATTATTACTTTGAACAGGAAATTGTACAGGATACCTGAGGCTATCCCACCTAGTGTTATTTCCTTGATCTCTGTTAAGTAATGCAAGAAGGTCATCTCTCAGACGGGGAGGTTTGTCTTCTTCGTGATTCACTGTCAGAATGAGAGAAAAATCACAGCCACATCCAAGGTCTCTGCGACCAACCTCTCCACACAGTAGAAGAAAGTAGATAAGGTTGTGGAAGAATACTCAGATATATTCTCTTCACCTACTGGGGTACCTCTGCACTGACAGGTCAAGCACCCCATCGATATGATCCCTGACAGACCATTTCCCAATGGGATAATATATCACCGCTCTCTGTTAGAGAATGAGGAGATCAAGTGATAGATCCAAGATTTTCTCCACAAGGGGCACATCTGTCCTATCTCATCACCTTGCGGGAGCCCAATCGTGCTGGTACAGAAGAGAGATGGAACCTGGTGACTTTGCATTGATTATCGGGATTTGAATAAAATCACATTCAGAAACTGGTACCCAATTCCCCCAATTGATGACCTCCTTGATCAACTCATGGGGGCCAAATACTTCAGTAAGATTGATATAAATTCTGCCTACCACCAGGTCCCGATAGAACAGACAGATGTATGGAAGACTGCCTTCAAGTCAAAGGAAGGCCTTTTTGAATGGTTGGTCATGCCCTTTGGTCTAACAGATTCTCCAACCACTTTCATGAGGATGATGGACGATATCCTACGACCATTCACCAATACTTTTGTAGTGGTGTATCTTGATGATATTCTCATTTACAACAAGACTTGGGTTGAACACTTGCAACATATTCAGCAGGTTTTGCACACCCTGCGGCAGCACAAGCTATACACCAACATGGAAAAATGCTCCTTCGGCATGGACAGGGTCCATTACCTAGGCTACATCATTGATCAACATGGCATACATGTGGATATAGCCAATATCCAAGTCATTCGTGACTGGCCAGCCCCAACCACACTCACTGAGCTTCAGAGCTTCTTGGGCCTTGCCAATTTCTACCGCAAGTTTGTGTTGGGATTCTCCCATATTGCATGGGCCCTCATCCAAATACCAGGGGTGGTGGTAAGGCTACATTTGAGTGGGGTCAGCCCCAACAACAAGAGTTCAATGATCTGAAGCAATGCTTGTGCTCAACCCTAATACTTTCACTACCAGACCTACAACATCCCTTTGAGATTGAAACTGATGCTTTAGACTATGTTGTGGGTGTCGTTCTCATGCAGCACGACCACCCCGTGGCCTATCATAGTACGACACTATCAGATGCTATCCATAAGTACCCTACTAACATCAAATAAATGTACTCTATGGTGCAATCTTGCCTCCAGTGGATACATTACATTCTTGGGAGGGAGACAGTCATCCATAGTGATTATAAGCCATTGTAGTTCATGCAGACACATGGAAAATTTCATAGTGACCGCCATCAAAAGTGGTCCACATACTTGCAACAACATCAAGTATAAAGAAGGAAGCACCAACCACATCATTGATTTCCTCAGCAGACCACCAGTCATGGCACTCACCATAGTGCTAGACTCCTACGACCATGAGACCTTTGGATGGCCCCAACTCTATGAGATAGACCTGGACTTCGCCACCACCTACCAAATGTTGGGTGCAAAGGTAGTTGTTGATAATTTCCATCTTCAGGATGGGTTGTTGTGTCTTTTAGGCCATATATGTGTTCCCTCAAGTGAGAGAGCGAAGCTGATCTGGGAAGCCCACTACAACTGGGTGGCAGGACACTTCGGCGTCGAAAAGACAACGACGATGCTAAAAAAACATTTCTACTGGCCAAAACTTCGACAGGAGGTTAGCAAGTATATCAGGTCTTGCACTACCTAGGCTACTGTCAAACCAACCACTAAGAAATAGGGTCTGTACACCCCTCTTCCTACTCCTACCAGACCATGGGAATCCATCTCAATGAACTACATGTCGGGCCTCCCATCCACCAAGCATGGAAATGACTGTGTTTTTGTGGTTGTCGATCGCTTTTCTAAGATGGCGATTTTGGTTGCTTGCAAGAAGAGAATCACATCTTAAGCCACTGCCAAGCTCTTCTTTGAATGAGTCTGGGTACATTTTGGAATCCCACAAACCATTGTATCAGATCAGGACAGTCGATTTCTCAACACATTTTGGTCGAGCCTCTATTCACTGTTGGACACCAAGCTCACCAAATCCATGGCCTTCCACCCCCAAACACATGGCCAAACCGAGGTCATAAATCGAATGATCATGCATATCCTGCACATGTATAATTCCAAGAACCCTCAAACATGGGATGAGAGTCTTCCCTATGTACAACATAGCTACAACCAAGCCCTGCATAGCTCAACCGACCACAACCCCTTTTAGGTGGGGTTGGGATTCCAACCATTGGGTCCCATAGATGTTGCACTTCCCCTTGCAGTCACCTTGATTGACTCCTCTCTTGCTCCAACTGAGGTTTACAAAGCCACCCAGTTCATTGAGAGGATCCAACACATTTGCCAACAGGTTCAGGATATCCTACAGAAGTCCAATGACAAGTACAAGAAGCGCCATGATCAACATTGGGTTCCACATAAGTTTCAGGTGGGTGACAAAGTTTGGTTGCACTTGCAGAAAGAACTCCTTACATGACCCCATTGGAAGCTTCACGCACTCCATTATAGGTCATACACCATCACCAAGGCTATGGGGGATAATGCTTTTGTGCTCAACATTCCTCCTTTCCTTGGCCTGCACCCAGTGTTCAACGTGGACCTACTTCGGCCTTATTTCCCACCATTATTGGACACCTCAGTAGTAGCAGAACAACTGAAACCAACAGAGATCAACCCCAACTGCATACAACAAGAATCTAGTGATAATATTGTGGACACACAGATCAAGGGCACTTGACAACAAAGGATCCATCTTTATCAAGTCGTCAAAGCAGGGCAGCTCTTGCACCAAGGCAAGTGGCTCGCCCGGGGCCAAATTCAACAGAAATTTCCTCATTTGATGGGGGAACTCAACGCAATGGAGACCATTTATTGCTAAGGATGGAGGATTGATCTAGGTGGATATCATTGGCCACCCACCTTTTCCAGCTGGCTTAAAACAACTTTCTAGCAATTTTGACAATTTACTATTTTTAGCAGTTTTTCGGGTCCTGAACTTCCAAAGCCGTTTTGAGGCACTAAATGACGTTTTTGGGGGTATGCTGCTGTCACAAAATTTTGTGCAACTGTTGTATTCCTTGGATAGATATTTCCAATGTGCTATCGAATGCCTAAAATGGAGATCGTATGCAAAAGTTACAACCCCGGGAAGTTGATGTACTGACTTACCCAAACGGGGCCCACGTGACTTTTGGCGCTTCATCTTCTAGGGTTAGGTTTTTGGATGTTTAGGGTTTTTGAAACTCCTCTTTACTGTAAAAAGGCCTTGAGAGCCTCATGGTAATCATGTTCTTACAAATGAGCGCATACGTCACATCTCTTCTTAGAGATAAGCTGCCACCATTCCAACAAGTTTGTTTTCCACTACATTTTAGAGTTTCATCTTATTTCCTTATTGAATAGAAAACTAGTTTTATTGTATCTCTGTTATTTTTTGTTAAGAATATGGTAATAATCTGTAGTCATTTCGTTCCACTCATAAAATCTGGATAAAAAATAGAACCATTGCAGGAACGGGTAGCAGAAGTACTCGCACAGGTAGAATCAGATAGAACGCAGATGGAACAGACCCAAGAAGAATGTGAAAGACTACTGATCAATGAAGTGGTTGTTTAGGTGGTAGAAACCATTAAGGAGAAGACCACGTAGGCACTGACAACAACAACAGAGCTAAGGGAAAAATTCCAGATGATCACCGAAGAGATCGATGCAACTTAGAAATATTAGGTGACTTGGTACAAGTCACATGTCAGTGTTGGGGGCCTGTTGGTAGTAGGTTGAAATGGGAAAGAAAGCGTGCACAAAGAAGAATGAAAGCTGGAAGAGAAATCGTGGGAAAGAAAGTGTGCAGGAGGAAAGTGACAACTGACAAGAAGCACAACATGCACGCATGAAAGAAGGAGGCGACAACTAGAAGAAAGCAATGAACGCATGCAGAGAAGGAAGACCCAACGATAGTAGAGTTAGGGTTTCTGTAAGATTTTTTGTGTAATTGACTGAAGAGACTGGTAGATATAAATATGGATATGTAGGTATCTAAAAGAGGTTCAAAGATTTTGTGAAGGTTGAGCTTTACTACTGTTGTAAATTTCAACTCGTTTTATGTAATGTTTTGATAAGAGAACCATTTTTGTAACAAGTGAGATAAGAGGAAGGTAGATCTTGAGGATCAGATCGCAGGTTGAGGATCTTGGTGCGATCTAGTTTGTCTCATAAAGATCTTACCAATCTAAGGAGAGTTGCAAGTGCAAGGCATGAGAATTTTAGAACTACCATAATAAGAGAGCCAAGAGCCAAATATTTGTGGACGTAGCCCTAGGAGGGGGTGAACCACGGTAAATACATGTGTAATGTGATGAATGCATGCATATTTTTGTTTACTTTTGTTGGTTAAATGTTGAATGTAGTGAAAGAATAAGTTATTATACTGTTTATTTAGTTATTGTTGCGTATAAAGAAAATAGATCATGATAGTTAGGATAGTAAAGGGAATAACAGTAATTTGTAATACAAATCATAATTAAAGGATTAGAACGTAGATCCTCTATCTCCTACTCAATCCTAGGCTATAAACACCTGAGTCTTACAACCATCCATAGAGATATCTTGGGTGAGACTATGCAGTGCATTCTATGTGCTGTGTTGCCTTCTGGTTTACCAGAAGGGTTGATAGTTTTAGGCTTTGTTGGTTCTCTAAAAGATACGAACCCTGGGTCAGTAGTGCATAGTTGTTCAGTAGGTTAAAACCAACAGGTTGGTTATTCTCTTATGTTGTTGAGTATGATTATTGTTACTCTATATTGAGAGAGAGAAGTGTATGCTGTAAGAGCATTATGTATTCTAGATCTTCATCTGGGTGCATAGGGAGGGAAGAGAAAGAGAGGAAGAGAGAGAGATCTGCAGCCAAGTGCACAGATAGAACTCTATGTTTCCATTTAATATATCAAGAAACACGGTTCTATGGATGTAGCCCTAGGGAGAGGGTGAACCATGCAAATATTTTTGTCTCTGTGGTTGATGTTGTGATTATTCTCTATTTGTTATATTGTTATTTGATGTATGTTAGATCAGAGATATAAATTTGTGAAGCAAGCATAATATTGATAAATCATAGCTAGGTTATCTATGTTTTTGTTCTGGATTCACTTTGTGTTTCCTCTAGTTGTAGACACCTATATCCTGCAACCTCCATATTACTACTTCGGGTGAGACTTCATCTGCTTCACAGGTGTTGCCGAAAGGGCCAGTAGTTAGGGTTTATTGGTACGTTGCTAAATTTGAACCTTGGGTATACCCCTATGCCAAAAAATGGTTCTGTTGTCGTTACTGAGTCTTCTTGAGTGAATTTCAAGGTGGTTTCCATCAAAGACAGAGATTTGGAAGTGGATAGAATAACAAGAGAGGGATTCCGCCGAAGCTTAGAACAAGAACCCTAGAATTAGTACATAGGATTGGTTGGGAAGGTATATGTTTACTGATATAGACAAGATTTTCTTTGGAGGAGTTCATAAGGAGTCATATGAGTGGTTAGCCAGATTAGAAGATACATAGTTTGAAATCAGATATAGACCATCTGTGGTTTGGACATCGATGCTGATCAAGAAGTTCAAGAGAGTTGATAATGTCGTGTCAAGAGAAATAGATCACTAGTTTGATAGCACTATTGGAGGGTACATTATTGAGTTTTATATTGATGGAGTAGTTTCATATAGCCAAGCAGAGAGATATTTCTTTAAGGGACATAGAGAAATTTTTTTACACTTTTTGAAGTTGAAGATCAAGATGCTATTTCATGAGAAGAACATCTTGAAGATACAATAATCGATCAGATTGAAAAAATAATGTTCAAGAATGCAGACACTGACAAAGACACAGAGGTTGGACATAGGTGCAGTGGGATATCATTAAGAGAGGTCCCTCTGGTGAACGTGTTTGAACAGAATCATGAAGCACTGGCACAAGACAAAGGGTTCTACAGTGGAGAGGAATAAGAGCTATTGAACGAAGAATATTCAGAGTCCTCTAGGGAAGAGGAAGGGTAGATTGAAGAGCCTCTCTGAGAAGAATCAGTAACTTCAAGGACCGTGCCTATGGTCAAAATAAGTACTACTACTCCTCCTATTTTTTTAGCAACATTAAGTAACTAGAGTAGCCAGAGTTATCCAATCTCTGTTACCAACAATTCAATACATACTCAGTCAAGAAATGTAGAAAGATCTATGGAAGATGAAATGAGGTTACCTATATTTAGAGAAGATGGATCTAAAGATCCTGATCAACATTGGTTCTTATGTGAAGTTGTATGGAGTATTAAGTAAGTCAATGAAGAAGATGTTAAGAGAGCTCAGTTTAGTACTACCTTGAGAGACCACGCACTAAGTTGGTATATGAAGTTTGTTAAAGGAACTGCACATCCTAAACCATTGAACGATATCAAGACTACGTTAAGTGAAAAATTCAAGAAACCTAATTCAGAGTCGTAGTGCATTACAGAGCTGAAAGAAATCAAGAAGAGAGTAGATGAACCTGTATGGGAGTTTCATCAGAGGTTTAAGACCTTGACAGTCCATTTGAGCTTTCAGATTCTAGACGAATAGAATAAAGAATGGTTCATTTATTCCCTCTTACCACACATAGTTCCTCTAATGCAATAGAAGGTCACTTCGCAGGCTGAGGCACTGGAGATCACCATGAAACTAGAATCAACCCCTATGGGAGAATCTAGCTCAGGTATGAGTCAAATTTTCAGTCAGCTAACTAACGTATCTCTACAGGTCGAATCTATGAATAAAGAAAAGGGAAAAGATAAAAGAGAAGACGTCTGGTGTATCTGATGTAAATAAAAGGGCCATGACAAGGAGCACTGTCCCCTATTTAATGAGTACTTTCCCTATGGATCTCTGAACCCTTTGAAGAAGGTTACCTTACCCTGGTGCGAGGTATGTAGAACTATACATCACCCTAGTGAATGCTGTTATATGCAGAAATATGTACAGACACCTACAAATCTTTACTGCACATTTTGTAAATCTGTGGGGCATGATGAGAAGGATTGTAGGGCTTATGAACTCTTTCATGAAAGGTCAAGGGATACATACAAAATTCAAGGAGAATTACAACAAGAAGGAAACGTGGCGTAGTATAATTCCCCGAGAGGAGGAAAATTCAACCCTCACAGTGGATTCAGAGGAAGAGGAAGAGGAGGAGGAATGGGTTGAGGTTGAGGTCAGATCATTTGTTATAACTGTGCCCATCTAGGTCACTTGGCCAGGGACTGTCAGAACCCTTGTACCACTTGCAGCTACTGCAACTCATTTGAACATGTTATTGAATATTGTCCAATATTGCTGGTGAAACTTCAGGAAAGACGGGGTAGAAACCAACAAGTACAACTGATATGAGTGGAACCTCGCAGAGAGGATCCCAGAGTCATTGTTATCACTAGAGGAGGCACTGTTACAGGAGAAGATAGGGTGACTCCAAAAAAGACCGCACAGGGATCAGGGATCAAAATAGTTGCAGAGAAGACTCAAGTGTTCGATCCAAGGAAAGAAAAGTAGACGTTTGAAGCGAAAATAAGAGAATTAATAGGAGAACATGATTCTTCATATAGGGAACAACAAAAAGTGAGAGAATGTGGGATGCCTCTAAAATTTGATCAGTCTGCCTCACCAAGGCAAGGAAGAGAGATAAGAAAGCTTATGGAATTCTTATGTACTTGCATTAATTTGATTAAGGATGAAAGAGTTGTGAAAGAACTACAACACTTGATAAGACAGTATGAGATAGGAAGGGTAGATCCTTTGCTGAATAAAATAGTACATCAAGTATCTAGAAAGAGAAGGACAAACAAGGAACTGCACCTTAATGCTCAAATTGGAGACTACGACATAGATTATGTGGTCCTCGACTTAGGATCATAATTCAATGTTATGACGAAGAAGACGTGGGCACTGATGGGAAAAACTAAGTTGATTTTATCTCCTATCAGGCTCAGGATGGCTAATCAACATTCAGTAAGACCCTTTGGAATACTGGAGCATGTCCATGTGGACATCGATGGGGTAAGGATGTTTGTAGACTTCAAAGTGATTGAGATAGTTGATGATAGTTGTCCTTATCTTGTGTTGTTGGGAATTGATTGGGCTTCCAACAATATCATCATTGTTGAACTATAGAAAAGAAGAATGAAATTTGAAGGTGATGGCCTTAGGGTCATTGCACCTCTTGATCTCGATGAAGGTCGCAGATACAAAGAAGCTATCATAGAAGAAGACTGTGCTTATGAACTAGAGAATATATATAAATTGACAACTAGACAAGATGATTACATTAATCCTATAGCAGATGGAAATTTAAGTTGGCAAAGTGAAAGTGCATGCTCATCAGATTCAAAAGAAGCATTGGAGAACTAGAAGAACAAAATGTGTGAAGTCTCTATGCGAAGATGTGCTATATTAACCAAGGCAGTTCGCTAGATTATCACAAAAGTAAGTAATCTTCCCACATTTGATGGTTTAAATCATTTAGAGTCATTTTTATTGGAATTTGAAGGAATTGTACCAAAACAACAAATGTTTTTGGCACTGGATGAATCCTTGAAAGTAGCACCAGCTAGATGGTGGGGAACACATAATAAGAACATCATAGAGTGGGTACAATGTCACACCTTGATGATAGTGCACTTATCAGACCAAGTTGAAGGGTGCAAAGTTCAATATACAGGTCAGAGTTTCCCTAAGGACCACATGTGAAGTTTTAAGGAGGCTTGGAGTAGAATTCCTAAAGAGAAATGGGTGCATAAGTTCATTAACACTTTGGATACTACGCCTATCAACTGGTATCTTCAAGCAGAACAACACTTAACCACTTCAGATTGGTACGATATGACTTAGAACTTTATAGCTATGTTTTTATTTGAGAGTTAGTACCCCATGGATGATTAGGCTTTACAAGTTATAAAACATAAGGTCTTTGAGGAGATGCCTAACCTCCCTTTAGAACACGAAGAAGATGAATGGATTGCACCCCTTTAGAAATTACAGGGTTGGTCCAATATTAATGTTGATGAGGATGATAATCCTAAGAATGTGCAAATCACAAAAAATGAAGGATAGAGAGACATAAAAGGGTTAGGGATTGAAATACCTTTCATTGGACACCCAATTAAAATTAATAAAGTTAATATTGGAACAGATTTGGCACCTAATTTGGCAAACATTGGAGATTATTGGGATGATGCCACTATTGATAAGATTACAGAATTACTACATGACTATCAGGACATGTTTCCAACCAAGTTCACATACATGAAGGGAATTAAAGGGCCCATGGGAGATATGAATATCCCCTTGAAACTAGATGCAAGACCAGTCAAGTAGAGACCTTACAGACTGAATCCTAAATACAAGTAGAAATTTAAGATTGAATTAGACAGAATGTTGGAAGCAGGAATCATAGAACCTGTTGAAGAGTTAGAATGGATCATCCCTATGGTGGTCCAAGATAAGAAGTCGGGAGGGATCAAAATCTGTGTATATCAAAGGAAACTAAATGATGCCTACTTACATGATCCATTCCCTACACCGTTTACTGATGAACTTTTAGATAATGTAGGAGGACAAGAAGTTTACTCCTTCATAGATGGATTTTCAGGTTATCACCAAATCAAGATTGCTAAGGAATATAGACATAAGACCACATTTGAAATAGAATGGGGTTCCTTCCAGTACACTGTGATGCCTTTCGAATTGAAGAATGCACCAACCATATTTTCCAGGGTGGTGGTTGAAGCATTCAAGGAATTTTTACATAAATTTTTGGAAGCATATTTTGATGATTGGACTGTTTTTAGTTTATTGAAAAATCATATTGAATGTTTGAGACTAATGTTGGATAAGTGTAGGGAATGTTAGATTTCCCTGAACCTAAAGAAGTGCATCTTCCTGTCACCTTTTGGAGTATTTTTAGGACACATTGTATGTAAGCAGGGGTTGTTGGTAGATCCTTCTAGGATTGCCATCATTGTTGATATACCTCCCGCTACTTTGGTTAGATAGTTGTGCACTACGCTGGGACATAATGGGTACTACAAAATTTTTATCAAGGGATATGCATAGATAACGACACCCATGGAAAATATTTTAAAGAAAGATCATTAGTTTCAATGGTCAGAGGAATGTTAGTAGAGCTTTAACACACTAAATCATAAAATTGTTACTACACCTATTCTGGTTTTCCCAGATTGGAGTAAGGAATTCCATGCCCATGTTGATGCTTCATCCATTGCACTAGGAGCAGTGTTAGCACATCCAGGAGTAGGAGACATCGACCACCCTATAGCCTTTGCTAGCATAAATCTTTCTACAACTAAGATAAATTACACTACAACTAAAAGAGAAGGTTTAGCCATGGTATACATGTTGCAAAAGTTTAGACACTACTTGTTGGGAGGACATTTTAAGATGTTCATTGATCACTCTGCATTGAAATACTTAGTCAACAAGCCAGTGTTGGGGGGAAGAATATGTAGATGGCTATTATTATTCTAGGAATATGATTTTGAGATCGTGGTCAAGTCAGGGAGAATGAATAAGGGACCTGACCACTTCTTAGGGTCTTAACCTGCACATAGGTAGAACAATATATTCATATGTAATAAAGGTCAATATTAATAAGGCCTTGCAATAAAATAGAGTAATTCGAATGTAAGAAGACCTAATAGAAGCTTTCACTTCTAGAAGGATCTTCCTCTAGATGATTCCTTTGATAGACATGTTTATTATAAATAGTAGTTGAGGGTATGAGAACCCTAGATTGGATATTATTGTAATATAGCTCTGCTCAACTGGAGGTTTCCCCCTCGAAGAGGCCCGTAAAAATTTCTTTCAGAATCAAAGTGTTATTTCTGTTGTTATTCTTATATCATTTCAGTGCTATTGTGGTGACTGTTCTGGTTATATTGTTGTTATTCTTCCATTTCTAGCATTTTATTTATGTTCTACATACTTTTTATATCTGGTATATTACAAGTGGTATCAGAACACTTTCCTCGACAGAAAGTGTGGGTTAATTTTTTTTCCAGGGTATAGACGTATTCTGGTGTCTTTAAGCCACAAAGATCTGTCGTTACATGCATAAACCCATGGTTGAGGGATTCATACATGCATGAAATACAAGTGGTACTTAAGAGCACATTTGTTGGCCACCCTTGTAACCCATGTTGGTACCCCTTCAAGTGGTAGTGCATCAGACATCACCTGTGTACGGATTAGCCTAGATTACCTGAAGCCCCCTTTAGATAAACCGATCGGCTGCCTGACTACTATAGTGCCACCGAGAATAAAACTCGAGAAGATGCTATCTAGTACCTGGGTAGTTGGGTAGTACAGCTAAGGGTACAATCTATCCTCCTTAGTTAGTTCCCTGAGATATTGGGCTGAGTACTACTGTTGAAATATGCACGTATATCAAAGAACTATAGCACAGGGAAAACCTTTGTCTGTAGAACCCTTGAATACCTAATCCTTGGGGACAAAAACATAAACAAATTAAAATATACAAGATCTATTTCCGTGCAACTATGTTTGGGTTGTCAAATCACTACATCCTCATAGCCCATACCCATAACCAAGACTTGGAATCTTGCTTCAATACCTTGCAATCTAGTCTTACCAAGACCCAACAAGAAGTGAAACAACTCAGTGCCAATGTTGTCACCATCAATACAACCATGCGGTCCTTAATGGAGGAAATCAAACAAGACCTGACCACCTAGCTTGAATCTGTCTTTTCGTCACTCTACACCAAGCTTCATATCCCTACAAATAAGCCTTCCTCTGACTCACCTCCACATTCTGAAGGTGAACATTCCTCTCATTTCTATAACTTTCAACACCATCACTTTCAATGTGACCTACACCTTTGTAATGACCCTTAATTATTAAGATGATTAATTTAATAAATAATCCTAAAAATTATCTAAACTATAATTAGTTATTAAATAACCTTAACTAATTATTGTTATTAAATAGTTATTCTTGACTATGCTTAATTTAAGTATAATTAACTCTTTAATCAATATGGTTAATGATTAATTTGATTATTAATTAATTAACTAATGAATAAAGTATTAAATTAAAGAGCGAGAATAAAATAAAACATTTAATCAAGTTACGTATTCATGAAGGGATCACATAAGGATCCCGAGGAGATAAGAGGATTAATGAATGGATAAGGTGTAATAAAGAGTTAGGTGGGAGTTAATGTAGGGGGGAGGTTAAGGAGGAATAAGGGGGGGAGAAAGGAGTGGAGCAGGGGATTATTCATTTACGAGAGGGGAGAAAGGATTTTGGGGGGGAGAACTTGGAGTATTGGACAGTATTGAACAGAGTGAATTTACAGTGGAATTTACAGTGCACCGGGGGCCTAAGGAGGTTTTGGGCTCGGAGGGCTAGGATATCCATTGATATCCTAGGGCTAGGCGCTACTAGTCGGTAGGGAGGTTGGTTTTGGGGTGGTGTCCTAAGGAAGCAAGCGAAGGGAGCAAGCTGCGGATAGCATCAGAGTGAGGTATGTAAATTCAAATTCATGGATTGTTTACTTAGATTTATTACTTATTTCCAAATTCTACTTGTGTAAGTGTTAGCGTAAGTGTTGAGATAATTTGAAAATTTTGAAAAGTTTACTTCTTTGTAAAGCTTATAGAAATTACAGAAATTACAGTAATTTGGTAGAAATTTAAACGTTAATTCAAATCAGGTCTTTACATCTGGTATCAGAGCAATGGTTTGAAATCTGGGCCTAAAGGGGCAGAACTCCAAGCTCAAATTGCTTCCACTTAACCTGCAAACAACTCCAAGCCCTAGCTCCAGTCCTGCCTGCAAACCAAACTAAACGCACTATTAATTCATTATATAAACAAAGCTATATATAGATATAAATGAAATAAGAATAAAAAAAAAATTGTTACAGAAATATTAGGGTATCAAAGAAATATAACTCGTAAAAAAAAAAAAAAAAAGAAATTGTATTGATAAACTGTAAACATTTCTTACCCAGTGACCACTACTACGTTGTGCACGCAATCCTGCAGTTCCCTTGCATTCAGAATCTAGATCAATAGAAAGAATGAGATAAATTGTATGCTGTTTTCCAGCCCATTCGAAGAATCTGTATGCCCGCATCCCTACGTTTTCGAATCTCATCAGCACTCCATATTTTCTGCTAAGTAAACATAATTTTATAGAGAATATTACAAATAAGCCGCAAGTACCCTATATTTCAGTTAAAAAAATAATTTCACAGCAAAAAAATTGTATACAAGTAGCTACTCCTACGTATCTTCAGCTAAATAAAAAACAAATTGTAGCAAAAATTGCAAATAAACAACAAATCCTCTATATTTTAGGTGAAATAAGAATTTTACCGCGAGAGTAAACCCTGTATCCAAGTTCTAGAAGCGAGCGTCAATCAAACACGCAACACAATCCGTAATTCACAGGTCCAACTTTCAATGTAGCAATCACGACTGCTTTACGGTTTGACACCTTCCCTGTAATGCGATACGGTCATTTTGTGGTCACGAACTCTTTAGCTTAGGCGTGAGGAAGCCCATGTGGATCGAAAGGTGAAAATTGGTGGAAATATAATAAACCCAGCATAGAAATCCAACAACGTTGTGCAAAAAATATCCTCGTTGTTGATCTGCCCCTCAAAATCAAAGTCAGATTCTTGAAGACTCCCCTCCAACAACAAAGAATCAAGATGATGGAAAGCTTCACGAATTGCAAGCTTGCACTGCAGTATCTTTGCTGCAGCCTTCTGGAGCTCCTTTGCTGGCCTAATTTTTTCTTGACTTTGCCTTTTCCATCCTTCACTAGAATATGCATCAATCATGTTTTGCTCAAAACCAATCCAAAGCAATAAATATTTTACGTGCCTTCTGGTTCTAGAGAGCTCGTCCTGTACAACATTTGTTTTCTTCATGTTCTTTTTTCGCGTTACGAGGAGTGCAGTACTCGGATAATTCATCGAGATATCAAAGCCAGTAACATTTTATTGGATGACTCCCTGAACCCTAAGATAGCAGATTTTGGCTTGGCTAAGCTATACGATGAGAAGATAACTCACATCAGCACCAGAGTTGCCGGCACAATTGGATATCTGTCTCCGGAATATGCTATGCGGGGTCATCTTATAAAAAAGGTAGATGTGTTCAGCTTTGGGGTAGTTGCTTTGGAACTTGTGAGCGGTAGGAGAAACACAGACACAAGCTTGCCACAAAAAAAATGGTTTACCTTCTCGAATGGACCTGGGATCTATATGAGGAAGGCCGAACACTAGAATTGATAGATCCTGACATAGAATCAACATGTTCCAAAGAAGAAGTCCTCAAAGTGATTGAAGTAGCCCTTCTTTGCACTTAAGTTGTGCCTACAATGCGTCCATCGATGTCTTGAGTGGTAGCAATGTTGACTGGTGATGTACAAGTCATTCCTTCTGCTTCTCTCCCACACTACATTAAATATTTGCAATATAACATTGCCATTGTAGGAGCTACCAGTACTGGTAGTACACCTGTCATAGCAACAACACCAAACGCCAGTGCCAAGCACAAGTGTGCAGCCAACACACCAAAGCACCGTTCAATACACCAACAACAAACCCACAGCTGTCGAAGTCATAGCACCTACACCAACGCATGACACAAAGACCAACAACAAATTCCAAGCCGTGAAGGAGGAGAACCCTACACGCACCTGTCCACGCACCTGTTCATGCACCTACTGCAAACATGCAAGCACGCAAACCAATAGCCAACACACAGGCGCGCGAACTAACAGTAAACAACAATAGAGCCCAACGCCAAGTCAAGAACAAAGAAGTCCATATATGTGCACTATGCAAAGAAGTCCTCGGGCGCGAACTAAAAGCAAATGCACAAGTCAGTGCCAACACCAACGCCTAACCCCAAAGCCCATAGTAAAAGAATCGCGTGGATGGCAAACCAGCAAACAAACGATGGGCACGTCATTCAGTTAAACAAGAAGCATAATCGAAAGGAATAAATTACACAAAGACAACATTAGTAGCTACGTAGGACTTACAATTTGTGGTGTGGAAAATTGAAAGAAGTCTACTGGGACATGCCTGTTGGATAGAATACACACCATGAAAACAAGGGCATACGAAAATACATGCAATCAAAAAAAATTAACAACAATGGTAATCTGAGACATATCTTCATCAGAGTTGATAAAAAAAAATATGCACTATTAATGTAAGCAGCAACATCCCAAAGGCATTTCATTTTAGCTGGCACATGGAAAATCTACAGCAGATACTCCACTTTACAACCAGAGAAAGACTGCTAAAGCACCCACTGTATAGAACACACACCATGCAGACAAGGGTATATGAAATAATATGCAGACTCGGAAAAAATGGCAACAACGACAGACATTGCACATATCTTCGTTAGAATAAATGCAAACAATGTGCAATATTAATAGCAGCAGCATACCATATGTGTTTCATAATTCATTTGACCAGTGCACATACAATTCGCAGCAGAAATACTTTGTGCAACAACATTTATTCGACAACATTGATCACAAGAAGATTTTATGGGAGATACATAAGCCCAAAAGAGAGACAGGAGTTGTGTGGAGCAGATGCCCATTCAAGGACAGCAAATAAGTCATTGCAGGAACAAGTGTTGCAACATCAAGAAAATGTGGAAACCATTACAGAATCAGAACATATCATATAAATTCCAGTAGTGTGAATGCACCAAACGTGATACCAAACAAACATATCTGTAATGCAAAATCACACAGTAGCACAAATGCATAGCCCCAAAGCCCAAGCCAAAGCTAGCACTTGCAACCTGTAAACAAACAACCATGGCGGCAGAGGTAGGGTGAGGCTGCCTTATGGATAGCAAACGAGAAAAAAAACAAACAAGTGAAATATTAGGGTTCGGTTAGGGTTTAAAGTAGTAGGCCAATATTTTATTCCCGAGAATGGAAGTGAGAGACACGTGGGCTACATGCGAGCCCACTGCCAACTTAGCCCGCACGCCATTTATTCCGCCATTTGGTTGTTTAAATTTAAACATAAACTACAACAAATCTTGTTTAATGTTAAAACCGGCCATTATATTTGGCCATTAATCTTTAAATGTTTAAATTTATATTTTGATTAGCGTTAATAATAATAGAGCCTCACAATATATGTTAATCTATGTTATTGTGCTTTCTGTTTGGATACAGTATGCGAATACTTGGTTAGGATGTGCTGGTACAGTCCTGATTTTGAAAAATGTTTATGCCGGTGAATGTACGTGGTGCTCTCTGCACAGTGAGCTATAAACATAAATACAAAAAAAAATGATGGAAAGTTATGCCTTGTTAATAATATGAATGAAGTACTCCCTTAGGTTATTGAGGTTGGTAAACGATAAGTTATTTCATATTCAACAAATATTGACTACTCTTTTCCTAGTTGTTTGATATGATTTTTCTCTCACAGAAAGATATCGCACTATGCTGGTTTAATATACAAAGATAATGACTTGTAATGGTTAAATCTGGGCACTACACACAGTAAAAATGTTCCTAAACAGCATTCAAGTTTGATTACTTTTGCTGGCATAATGAGCAACTTGTGATATTACAACAATTTAACTTTGTCATTAGCATATGTTTGCTCAAATCTGAACAGTGACCCTTTCTTGAAGTTTGGCATAATGGAATGGTAAATGGTTATATCCCTGTTGCAATGGTTGTATCCCTGTTCGATAATATGCAGTTATAACATCCTTAATCTCTTTGCCAAACTTAGTAGCAAATTCTTATATCCTAAGTCACTTGTGAATATATTCCTAATTTTATTGTTGTTGGATTTGAATACAAACACGAATCAAGTGACTTAGAATGAGTCTAATTAAATATATTAAATGTCTGGCAATATTTGGAATTTGCTTTTCCATGTAATTTTTTTTTCTATTACAGGGACTGTTAGTTTTCTATGGCTATCATTATTTGGATGCCTAAAATAATCCTGGACTTTGAAGGAATGGTGATAGTATATAGCATAGGTTTTCTTATTGAGCATGCACTTGTTTTAGTCTGAAAATGTTGCATCAATTCAGCCTAGTTTTGGTTCTTTCATGTGATTTATCTGGGGGCTAAAACTATTGAGCTGTTGAATAACACCAGGCTATGCATTGACCACATCATCGGAATGAGAATGAATCCTTCCCATTCATTGATTTGGAAACATGTGATAAACACGTGGCCTCAATTATGAAGGAAATAGTTCTTGTTTACTTGAAATTATGGTTTGCTTCTTGGAAATATTTTATCTTCATATCCAGTACATTACAGTCCCCTAGCATGGTAGC
>ML779322.1:607025-634869 GCA_009831015.1 Picea engelmannii
TCGGAGGGCTAGGATATCCATTGATATCCTAGGGCTAGGCACTACTAGTCGGCAGGGAGGTTGGTTTTGGGGTGGTGTCCTAAGGAAGCAAGCGAAGGGAGCAAGCTGTGGATAGCATCAGAGTCAGGTATGTAAATTCAAATTCATGGATTGTTTACTTAGATTTATTACTTATTGCCAAATTCTACTTGCGTAAGTGTTAGAGTAAGTGTTGAGATAATTTGAAAATTTTGAAAATTTTACTTCTTTGTAAAGCTTATAGAAATTACAAAAATTACAGTAATTTGGTAGAAATTTAAACGTTAATTCAAATCAGGTCTTTTCAACCTTCCATGAGTGGATGTGACCAAATTTGATGGCTCAGACCCCACTAGTTGGGTAACCCAAATGGAACATTATTTCTCTTTATACAACATTACAGATGACTTGGCCAAACTTCGGTATGGTGTTCTCTATATAGATCAAGAACGTTGACAATGGTGGAAATGGAGAAAAACTTCTCGTCAAGGGTATATTGCTTGGACAAAATTTGTGGCGGATCTTTATGAACACTTTGACACTGACACCAACCATTTGGATCGTTTGATAAACTTGAAACAATCAGGAACAGTGGAAGAATTTATAGTTTCCTTTGAGCTCCTATCTTTTCGGACAGAGGGCATATCTGATGCCTTTTTCTAAGACTGTTTTATCAATGGCCTCAAGGATGAGATTCGGTCCCATGTCCTCATGGCTCGGCCTCAGAGTTGGGTGGAGGCTACTAAAAGAGATAAATAAGCATAACAGGTTGTATCTTCTCAAAACTAAAAACCCTCCTTTATCCCTTGCCCTAAACCAATAAATCCCAC
The DNA here is from genome assembly GCA_009831015.1 of Picea engelmannii. Taxonomy (NCBI): domain Eukaryota; kingdom Viridiplantae; phylum Streptophyta; class Pinopsida; order Pinales; family Pinaceae; genus Picea; species Picea engelmannii. The sequence goes on from ML779322.1 coordinate 607,874, forward strand.
TACTCCCTCCACTCTACTAAATATCCAAAAATTGACCAGGGTTGAAATGGTTGAATTCCAACTCAAAGGCCTTTGTTATAATTGTGATGACAAATATTTCCCGGGCCACAAGTGTAAGGAACAAAATCTTTTTATGTCCATCTCTGAGGATATTTTGGAAGAGGATGTTGAAACTCCCCTTGTGTCTGAGTCACCTGAAACCACTAACATAACCCCTCCCTCAGACCCTCTCGAAGTGGAACTAGTCATTTCCCTCAATGCTCTCACTGGCTTCTCTGTTCCCCAAACCCTCAAGATAATCGGTTACATCAAGCATCATAAGGTCATCATTCTGGTTGATAGTGGAAGCACCCATAATTGTATTCATCACTACATCTCCCAAAAAAATCATTGCTACATCCATGCCATCAATAATTTCCAAATCATGATTGCCAATGGTGGTTCCATGAAATGTGGAGGGTGTTATGAAAATGTGTGTCACCAAATTGGTGACTACCACCTAAAATCTCATATGTTTTCTATCAACATGGGTGGTTGTGACATTGTGTTGGGTGCAGACTGGCTAAGGACTTTGGGTTCCATTCTCATGGATTTTAAGGACTTAACCATGAAATTCAACTAGGAGGGCCACCAATATAAGTTCCAAGGCATCCCCGCCGGTTCACATGAGAACATTAGTTCCCATCGCATGGAAAAGCTGCTCAAAAAAGGTCATTCTGGTGTTATTGACAAACTCCATGCCATACAAGTAACAAAGACACCCTCAGTTTCACAAGACCTCCAAGCCATCCTTTCTAAAAATCAATTGGTATTTTCCACTCTTCAAGGACTCCCTCCTTCCCATGGTTTTCATGATCATTCTATTCCCCTTGTACCTGGAATCCCCCCTCCTAGTATCCGTCTATATCATCACCCCTTTCCCCAAAAAAATGAAATTGAGAAAATGGTCTAGGAACTCCTTAATGCAAGCATTATCCTCCCTAGTATGAACCCCTACTCTTCTCCTGTGATCATGATCCTAAGTAAATAAGGTTCTTGGAGAATGTGTTCTAACTTCTATGCCCTCAACAAACTTACCATTAAAGACAAATTTCCCATTCTTGTCATTGATGACCTCCTAGATGAATTGAGTGGTGCCCAATTCTTTACTAAACTTGATCTTTGTTCGAGCTACCACCAGATATGTATGAAAGAGGAAAACATTCCCAAGACTACCTTTAGAAGTCATGAGGGCCACTATGAGTTTTTGGTCATGCCCTTTAGCTTGTGTAATGCCCCCTCCACCTTCCAAAGCCTCATGAATCATGTCTTCCATCCTTTTCTCTGCCATTTTGTCTTAGTTTTATTTGATGATATCCTCATCTATAGAAAAAACTATATAGACCATCTTGCTCATGTGGATCAAGTTCTCCATTTACTCTCTCAGCACCAACTTTTCATAAAATAGTCTAAATGTGCTTTTGGCGCCTCAAAAGTAGAATAATTGGGTCATCTAGTTGGCAAGGATGGTATTAGGGTGGATCCTAAAAATATTGAAGCTATGCAAGACTGGCCTCACCCAAAGACTCTCAAAATCTTGTGTGGATTTCTAGGCTTAATAGGATATTATCGCAAGTTTGTTAAGAATTATGGAAAGATTGCAACACCTCTCATTGCTCTCCTAAAAAATAACTCTTTCACTTGGACTCTAGCTGCTGCTCAAGATTTTCAAACCTTGAATATTTCCATGTGCACCACTCCAGTCCTAGCCCTTCCTGATTTCACAAAGACCTTTGTGTTGGAATCTTATGCCTCAGAGAAAGGAATTGGTGTTATCCTTATGTAAGAGGGTCAACCTTTGGCCTTTACCAGCAAGCAACTATCTGAAATAAATTTGGGCAAATTAATCTATGAAAAGGATATGTTGGCTATTCTGCATGTCATTGATCTGTGGCACCCTTAACTATTGGGGAAACGTTTACAAATTAAGACAAACCATCAAAGCCTCAAGTTTTTTCTAGAACACCGCATTTCCTCCCTGGAGCAACAAAAATGGCTAACTAAGCTCTTTTGATATGATTATGAGATCATTTACAAGAAAGGAAAAGACAATGTAGTTGCAAATGCACTTTCCTGAAAATATGAAGATGAAGGATCCATTTTTTCTCTTTCCTTCATTGTACCAGATTAGCTCTAAGACAATCTCCAGGAATGGCTACAAGATCCCAAAATTTCACATCTGATCGAGAAATTGCAGTCCAATTATCCAAATTCCCCAGGGTACTCTTGGCTCCATGATGAGCTTCGATACAAAGGCAATTTGTATTTAAGTAAACAATCAAATCTTAAATCCACGATACTTTCTGAGCTTCATGCTACACTCACAACAGGGCACTATGGGTTCACCAAAACCTATGATAGGGTCAAATGTTCTTTTTTCTGGGATGGTATGAAACATGACATTCGTAATTTTTTCGCTGAATGTGATGTGTGTCAACAAAACAAGGGAAAAACAGTTAAATCTCCAGGAACACTACAACCTCTTCTGATTCCACCTGCTATTTGGAAGGATATCTCTATGGATTTTATTACCAGCTTACCCAAATCGGGAAATAAATTAGTCATCATGGTGGTTTTTGATCGCCTTTCCAGGTATGCTCATTTCTGTGCTCTTCAACACCCGTTTACAACATCCATGGTGGCTCAAATTTTCATGGATCAGGTCTTCAAGATTCATGGCATGCCGCACTCTATTGTTTCTGATCGTGACCCAACTTTCACAAGCAATTTTTGGCAAGAATTGTTCAAGCTACAAGGCACCCAATTGCATATTAGCAAAGCTTATCATCCCCAGAGTGATGGTCAAATGGAAGTTGTCAACAAGTGTTTGGAAACATATTTGAAGTGTTTTACCCTGGAAAAGAAAAATCAGTGGGCTCAATGGTTATCCCTAGCTGAATGTTGGTACAACACTTCATACCATACAACTACATGCATGATTCCTTTTGAAGCAGTATATGGACAGAAGCCACCTTCAGTTCTCTCATACTTACCTGGTTTCTCGAAGGTCCAGGAAGTTGACCAAATACTTACATTTCGAGAGGATATTCTCTGTACCCTCAAAAAGAATTTGGTCATGGCACAAAATCACATGAAGCAACAAGTCGATCAAGGTTGCTCTGAATGTCAATTTGCAGAAGGGGTTCATGTGTTTCTTCGACTGAAACCTTACAAGCAAACTTCCCTAAAGGTAGAGCATTCCCAAATTTTATGGTCCTTATACCATTCTCAAGCGTGTGGGACAAGTACCCTATCAATTAGCTTTGCCTAGTCATTTGAAGCTACATCATGTTTTTCATGTTTCATGCTTAAAGAAGGTAATTGGAACTAAGTGCCAAATTCAAACCAACCTCCCCAAGTTAGCCGAAGAAGGATCCATTTGGCTCCAGACACAAGTAGTTTTGGACCAGCGTCAGAGAACCATCAAGGAAGTGTTATTCCAGTGGAAATATGCAACTCCAACAGATGCCACTTGGGAACCAGCTACCATTCCTCAGTAATTTCCACATCTCAAGCCTTGAGTTGTTTTTAAGGGGGAGGGAATGTTAGGATCCTAACCCACACATAGGTAGAACAATATATTTAGATGTAATAAAGGTCAATATTAATAAGGCCTTGTAATAAAATAGAATAAGTCAAATGTAAGAAGACCTAATAGAAGCTTTCGCTTCTAGAAGGATCTTCCTATAGATGCGTCTTTTGATATACATATTTAGTATAAATAGGAGTCGAGGGTATGGGAACCCTAGATTGGATATTATTTTAATAGAGCTCTTTTCAACTGGAGGTTGCCCCCTCGAAGAGGCCCATGAACATTTCTTTCAGAATCAAAGGGTAATTTCTATTTTTATTCTTATATCATTTTAGTGCTATTGTGGTGATTGTTTTGGTTATATTGTTGTTATTCTTCCATTTCTAGCATTTTATTTTTGTTCTTCATAATTTTTATATCTAGTATATTACACCACTTATCAAGATTGGAACATGGAGAGGAACCTACTAGTTTGGAGGATACACTACTAGATGCATAGTTGCTAGCCATCAGAAAATTTGATGATCACTTTGTTGAGATAGTCCAATTCTTGTCTACGGGAATGCAACCTCGTGAATATGCAGTTATCTAGAAGAAATAGTTGGTAGTTTGCGCGACATATTTATCACTTATAACTAGAAAACTATATAATATGGGATGAGATGATATTTCGAGGATATGTGTTATGGAGGAAGAAATTCCACTGATTCTGGAAGAAGCACATGAAGGCATCGTAGGAGGACATTATGTAGGGAAAGAAACTACACATAAGGTTCTTAGAGCTAGCCTCTGGTGGCCCACTTTACACAAAGATGCTAAGGAATACTACAGAGCCTACAATATCTTCCAAAGAGTAGGGAAACCTTCCAGAAGAGATGAGATTCCCTTAGCACCTCAACTAACTTTACATGCATTTGAGAAATGGGCCATTGATTTTGTGGGACCTATCAACCCACCAGGGAAGCACACATGAGCTCGATACATCATCACTGTGACAGAGTATTTGACTAGATGGGTAGAAGCAAGAGACGTTAAGGAATGTAGTGCAACTACAGTTGTGCGATTCATATTTGATGATATCATAACCAGATTTGGACGCCCAAAGATCCTTATGAGTGATCAAGGTACACACTTTATTAATAAGACTGTTGAAGCCTTGACTTAGGAATTTGAATTTCACCATCAGAATAGCACACCATACCACCCATAAGTGAATGATACAGTCAAATCTTTCAATAATATATTGGAGACATCGTTGACGAAGATTTGCAGTGTGAAGAGAGTCAATTGGTATTTGAGATTACCAACAGTGTTATGGGCTTATCGAACCACTTGTAAGAAGATGACAATGCAAAATCCATTTAAGCTAGTTTATGGCCTAGAAGTAGTGGTACCTATGAAATATTTGGTTCCTAGCTTAAGAATTGCATCATTTACAGGTATGGATGACACAGGCGTTGTGCAAGATAAGTTTGTGCAGTTGTTGGAACTAGAGGAAGACCGATTTATTGCAGGATTTCATCAGCAGGTAAAGAAGGAATGAGAAAAGGCCTACCATGACAAACATATCAAGAAGAAATAATTTGAGCAAGGAAATTTGGTATTGGTATATGACAACAAGTTCATGAAGCATCCAGGGAAGTTTAGGACACATTGGCTTGGATCATATGAGGTTTCCTATGTTACATAAGGTGGAGGTTCACAGTTGAAGACTCTGAATGGAGAATGGAAGGAAGGTTTAGTGAATGGGAGCCATTAGAATTTCTATTGTGACAACTAGCTGCCTTGCAACTCGGAGTAGAGGAAAGGGAGAACGGTCTAGGTACTAGGTGCAATTGAAAGTGGGTACCAGACATAGAAAAGATAGTCTGCACACAATAGGGAGGGACAAGGAAAAAAGAACATGATGCTCTGCAAATTCTACAGTCGAAGTGATACAAAAGGTTCAAGCCTGCAGTGACTTGGGATGAGTCACAGGTGTTGTTGGGAAATAATACCCTATGGACTAGCAAGCTAGGGTTAGACTTGCATGCAGATCATGACCTTTAAGAAATCACTTTTAACCTACCACCCCAAAACTCAAACCCCTTTTTCATATACAAGCATGGAAAGGACCTACTAACCTTTTTACTGATGTTTGGTGTAGATCCTCCATTGTGCTTTGTCCTCTTGCTTGTGCTGCTCCTTCCAAAGACAATCCTACAATCAAGACAAAACACTATGCATGTATGCTATTTTTCTACTTGAGGGTTAGAGATTAAGCATAAATCAAATAAAACTTATATAACTCATGCATTGGGATGGGAAAAGTATTCTTTATTATTTTCAAGATGAATCAACTTACAATCAATGTTGAGACTGGCCACTGTTCCTTGATCCTGATCCTGGGCTCCTCCTCTTCTTTGTCCTCCAACTGCTTTGCTTTAATTCTCCTTAATCTTGAGGAAAGGCTAAAGGGTTGGGACAAATGGATTCGGAAATTGGGTAGAGTTTCTTCGCTATCTTTTTTCTCCTTCAAATGGTACCCCTACCCCTTCTTTTATAGGCTAGAAGGAGCTAGGGTTTTGGAAGAACTCTCGGCCATGCATGGCCGGGAGTTTTAGTTAAATGACCCATAGCTTTTTGTCCCGTCGAAAATTTTCCTGTTTTTGTGTTTTGTTAGGTAAACACGGGCTGTAGTGGGCCTGCTAGCGTTTACTTTTTAAAAATGGAGTTTTAGAAGAGTTGTTCAGTAGTTTTTTGGCAAAGAAGGGATATGAGTTGGCCTGATGCCAGGTAAGCATGTGTGGTGCAATTTAGGGTTATAACAGATTCCCCCTAATGTGTGAGGTTAGAAGAGCATCTGATGGCCGAAATACATTACCAATCTTTTACCAATCTGTACTGATATGCTGAATGAGTGAGCCCAAGAATCAGGAACCAGGAGGTGCCGTCTACAAAATAACAAATGTCTCACTGAGGCGGGCATACCCATGCTCGGGATAAAATAGAACCATGGCTACCAATCAAATACACTATAGATCCAGTCAAATAACTATGAAGAGTAGCCGCGAATAATACACAGTGGAGCTACATCTCGAAATCATAAAGATATACATATAAAGTATCCATCTCCCAGAAGCTGATTCAGCCTGATGGCTGTACTTCAGAGCTCGAGCAAAAACTTCAAAATCTTCTAAACTTGGGTAGGAGTGTAATATGAGTGTACGACTACACTACCCAGAGGTCTTCGACAACTCGTTAGTTATGGACTTGATAATCTTGATGATCAGACTGAAGGCTTCAGTGATTTCGAACAAAGACGTGATTGGACATTCAGGATGGCTGGGTATGCGGACAAGAGACATATTACAGAGGGGCCGACTTAGGCTTAGTGACAAACTTCCCTTGGACGATAGCACGACAAGTGATAAGACTCAGGCAACATATCTATTAATCATAGGTCTACGAAGCAGGAGGCAACGTAAACTCTCCATATGTTTGGAAGAGTAACTAAATGGTGGAGGACACAACTCTATATAGTGAGAAAAATATTCCTAAGGTTGTACTACATCCCATAGTTTGATGATCAAATAGACAGATGTGCTTCATCCAAGGGCGACTCATTATGCTTCCAATAAAGAAAATACTTTTCCCATCCTCTTTTTGGGGTATATTTGATTTTTTTGTTCTTTTTAATGATTTTTGAAAAAGAATAAAGGAATATTATGTTACAGTGGAGGAACGAGTACTGAAAACATACAAGCTCAAGGCACAAGGAAAAGACTGATGTTCTAGGGAAATGATACTCGAGAAAAATCCTCCAGTGGCCAAAGGTGTTAAGACGCAGAAGCAAACTGTTACAAGGCTGATGGGTAAGGTATGCAAATGCGGTTGATAGAACACACAATGGTAACGTCCTTCAATGTAAGTTTAACGAGCCCAGAGAAGGGAAGCTCAGTGGTTTTTCATATTTAGAGAGTCTAAAAAAGCATAAAAGGAAACTCCATTGGGGTACCTTTTTCGACAATAGTCTAGTCGGTTCGAAAAAGGGATAAACTAGCACCGATTAGACGTCAATTCAAAACCATTTTAATGAGTGTGAAAAGGACAAGATCACTCGGCTATTTTTTCACTTTTAAGGAGTCTGAAAAAAGCTTAACTATGGATTCCGTCAGGAATTTTCTTCTTGACCATTTTAACGAGTGTGAAAAAATGAGGTCACTCAGCGATCTTTTCAATTTTAGGGAGTCTGAAAAGAGCTTAACTATGGACTCTGGGGGGGTTTCTTTTTCATAAATTTAGTCCCTCAAGCCCGAAAAAGGAATAAAATTATACCTGAGGATACTCTTCTAAAGAATGGGAATTCGATAGAGTATACCTTTGTTCGTACAATTGACCATCCGGACCGAAAAAGGGGTAAACTACTGCTGGACAGACGTGACTTCAAATTTCAGTTTAACGAGCGTGAAAGGTCACAAGATCACTCGGAAATATTTTCATGTTTAAAGGGTCTAAAAAGGGCTTAAAAGAAGACCCGTTTAAGGAACGTTCTTCTAGACCAATTTAATGAGTGTGAAGAAACAAGGTCACTCAGCAATCTTTTCATCTTTAAGGAGTCTGAAAAGGGCTTAAAGAAGACTCCATAATGGTTACTTTTCTCAGTTAATCTAGACAAGATAAAAAAGCATAAATACAGTCTCTCCAAATGTTTCTTTTGGATCTCAAAGCGAGCTTGAAAAAAAACAAAGATAGCTCATGATAGACTGTTTGTGGGTCAATGCCTAGCATCTCCTTGAGGGAGTTGTATGGTCCAATGAAAACATTGTCTATGACGCCAGGGGTTCTGGAGATATTGATAGGTATCATTTCAGCAATGGTTACCATATTACCCTCAACATAGATCTTGTGTGTAGCTAAGGGATTAGTTTGACAAGACCTATCTCCAGTCATAGTCACGGTGAATTCTCCTACTTTGATTCGGCTTAACTTTGGGAGGAAATATGATCCGTGATGAAGATCTTCCTAAGGTTTGTCCAGACTAGTCACTGCTTCAATTAATGCCTCATCAGAGGGCAAGACTAAGTCTAATGAATCGATGTTGGTGAGAGAACCCTGAGCCCAAATAGGCTCTAGTAGTGGATCTAACTCTTGTGCAGGAGTTGGATCAGTGTTAGTTGAAGCTTGCTGGACTAAAGAGTACGCTACTTCAGTGGCCGACAAGGGCATGGACATGCCTGAGTGTCCTGTCTCATTCATCATGGCTGATGGGGAAGGAAGAATCCATGGATCCTCAAAGTAAGTCATGTGGAACGACGAAACATGAAAAATCTCAGCCTTGTGGTGATTCGATATAAACTTGACATTGTTATGAGGAGGTGGGTAATAAAATGTACTCATCAAATATGGGAACAAACCAACTCCTACGTTAACAACACCAGCTTGAGGATTATCAATCATGGGAACCATGGATGCCCCCAAAGGTGGGTCAGGTCTAGAGAAGGACAATTGATTGATGGTCACTATCCAGCCTTCGTGCAGAAATAATAAGACTTGGAAAACTGTAGTGACCACAAATTGAATAGCATAAGTCCAACTATGACCTAACAAGAGATTGTAGTCAAGGGGGGCATCGACTACCTCTACTTCGACGCACACGATCTTCCCTCCTAACTGCAAAGGGAAAGAAGGAATGATGCCATGTGGTCGAAAAGAACGACTGTCGAACGCAGTGAGGAGAGTAGGTGATGGAGACAACTCGAGCTGACCAATGGCTTTCCAACATGCTAATGACATAACGCAAGTCGAAGCGCCCTCGTCGACCACCGTGTGAAAGATATTGCATGTAAAAGTTTTCGTGGGATGATCCACTACTATCTGAAACGCGACGTGGTAAAGCAGACGAGGTTTCAAGTTAGTCATATCTAACATGATGGTACCCAGGTTACAAGTCTCAGTAGAGCCTACAGTAGTCAACAAGGATTTTCTCTGAGCAGGGAAACTTTGGAGGACCTCCAAAGTGGACATAGCACAAGGGGTTTGGGATAAATCTTCCACCACAGAGTAATTCTGGGTGCCCTTGCGTTTGGATTGTCAGAAGCTTTCTTAAATGCACCCTTTGGAATGCATGTCATCGTTTCTCCCAACGTCTTCTCAATCTGTAGAGGAAGAGATGGGATCTCGGCTTCTTTACCCTTTTCAGAGGCGCTTGGTTTACTATAGTCGTGTGCTCTAGTCGTTATTAAAGCATCACCCCTAACCATATATATGTTCATGGAAGAGGAATTATTTGGGGGGGGGTAGGTTTCTTGGCTGCCCCCTTCGGCATTTGTAGAGGTTTGAGTTAAATTTTGCCCATGCTGAAAGGGATTAGTCAACACGGCTTGCTGTTGTTGTGTGACAAACTTTTGGGCCTCTACAAGTCGAGGACACAAATGGGTTGGGTGGTCTTTCGCACACAAGTTGCACAGTTACCTCGCCCTCCTGATTCTTGATTCTTAGGCTCCCTCGTTCACCATATCAGTATAGATTGGTAAGAGATTGGTAATGTATTTTGGCCATCAAATTCTCTTCTGACCTCACACATTAGGGGGCATCTGTTATAACCCTAAATTGCACCACACATGCTTACCTGGCATCAGGCCAACTCATATCCCTTCATTGCCAAAACATTTGCTGAGAAACCTCTTTGAAAATCCTTTTGAGGTAAGTCAAACGCACCCTAACTCACTACTGCATGCGTTGGAACACTGGCAGGCCTACTGTTGCACACATTGGAACGCTGGCAGGACTACTACAACCCACGTTTAGCTAACAAAGCACAAAAATAGGAAAGTTACCGACAGGACAAAAAGCTATGGGTCAGTTAACTGAAACTCCCAGCCATGCATGGCCGAGAGTTCGTCCAAAACCCTAGCTCCTTCTAACCTATAAAATAAGGGGTAGGGGTACTATTTGGAAGGAGGAAAAAGATAGCAAAGAAACTCTACCCAATTGTTGAATCCATTTGTCCCAACCCTTTAGCCTTTCCTCAATCTTAAGGAGAATTCAAGCAAAGCAGTTGGAGGACAAAGAAGAGGAGGAGCCCAGGATCAGGATCAAGGAACAGTGGCTGGTCTCAACATTGATTGTAAGTTGAGTCATTTTGAATATAATAAAAGGATACTTTTCCTATCCCAATGCATGAGTTATATGTGGTTTTTGTAATTTATTCTTAATTTATAACCCTCAAGTAGAAAAGTAGCATGCATGCGTAGTGTTTTGTCTTGATTGTAGGTGAACTTTGGAAGGAGCAGCGCAAGCAAGTAGACAAAGTGAAACGGAGGATCTACACCAAACATCAGTAAAAAGGTTATTAGGTCCTTTCCATGCTTGTAAACAGTAACACACTCTAAAAAAGAAGCCCCTAAGAGATAAATCATGCAAACACTAAACTAGTTGGAAGAACAGTTACAACAACCAACACTAGAGCAACTTACCGGTGCAAGTGCAACTCGAATGCGGAAGCACCCTCTGGGTATACTCTGCAAAGCGTGGCCCAATTTCTGTCCTAGGTACCATGTTATACCCCCGTAGTCACCTGTGTATGTCCCTTAAAAAGATTGGCAACTAGTTTGCTAGCACGCGAACAGTCACCGGGCGGGTATAGTCGATAGTTAGGTAGACCACAATGAGCAGGGTATCAAGCCCAAAACCTGTCAAGGGTATCAAGAGTAAATGGTTCGGAAGACAACTGAGGACCTCGAACGGATTCGAGACCCACGAAGCCCCATGGCAAATAAAACGACGGAATCCCTGAACAAATCCTTGATATGTGTTCTCCACTACGCTTGGTCCGGCTTTGGAGGGGTTATCTCCACTACCTTTCCTTACGTGACCTCGTGTTTAGCCCCTGTGTTAGAGGGGGGTCCCAGATAACTTCCATGAAATTGGACTTCTACACTCCCTATCACAGACTCCAATGTTTGGTTTTGAGTGGCCTTGGAGAGTTTACTCTCCAACCTATTCCAAGGCCCTAGTCCTGAGCTAGTGTATGAACCCTACAAACAAAAAGTCTACTAGTTTTTAATTAGCGTTGCTTTTATGGGATTTTTTACTTCAAAAGGTATGAAAGTGAAACTAATGGTGTGTAAAGACTCAAAACAAAAACGAATGAAAAAATGTTGGAAACAAAAACTTTTACAAAAATGCAAAAATCAACAACTTTTCAACAAGAAAGACTTCTTTTTCTTTTCAATTTTTCTAAGATTTCATGCAGCACACATAAAGGAATTTCACTCAATCTGTGAGCTACTTATGCTCTAAATGCACTGCAAAAACTTATGAACAAAACAACTTCTTCCTAGCTATTGTTGCAACAACACAAACTTCAAACAAAGAAACAAATGAAAAAGAGATAATTTTTTTTTATTTAAGTCCTAAATGAAGCAACAAAGGGAAAATGCCGACAAGCACAAAACCAAGAAAACAAAATAAAATTCTGGCTTAAAGCGCAGATCGCAAAGAACCAGAGAAAATACGCACAATGGCAATCAAGAAAGCACTAACTCTTATGCTTGTATAAAAACCATAAAACNAGCCCTAACCTACTGACTGTGAAACCCTAGACTCAAACCCCTGAGAGGAACACTTCTCACCACAGGAGGGGATGACTTCCCCACCCTGATTGAAAAGCAACCACTCAAGCCCTCTACTGTCACTGAAACAGCACGCGTGCAAACACGTGCTGAGCTATAATAGAGCACGGGTACCCGCGGGATGCACTTGCACAGGCCGCGTGTATGTATAGAATCCAAGACAAAACTAAACACAGGCATCCCAGACCTGGAAGAGGCCTTTGGTATTGACAACCAGGGTCTCTTGAAGGCTTGGATGCTTCTTCTTAACCGAAAAGAAAAACAATTTGTTGAAAATAAAAAACACAATAAAGCAAACTAAGACAAGACAATGAACCAGCAAGACTCAGACAGGATCCAGAAAGCCCCCTGAGAGTGTATAATTCTAACAGGGAAGAGGGGACTACCTCTTAATCTCTCTGACTCCTACACGCTACTAAAACCTCTACTGCTAGAATTCACACGTGTGATGTAGAAGGTTTGGGCACGGGTTACATGCGTGTAGGCCACGTGTACCTCTGTGTGTCTCGATAATGATCGTTAAGCAACAGTCAAGGAGAAAACTGGTATAAAGAACTAGGTTCCCTTCTAGCTCTGACCTAACAGAAAACAGACATGCAAAGAAATAGAAAATCTAATCCTTTAAACTACCCAAAAACCTCAACTAAATCCGGAACACCCTAAAGAGTAAATCCCCAGTGGAGTCGCCAATTTTGTTGTTGGAAAATAATACCCTACGGACTAGCAAGCTAGGGTTAGACTTGCATGCAGATCATGACCTTTAAGAAATCACTTTTAACCTACCACCCCAAAACTCAAACCCTTTTTTCACATACAAGCATGGAAGGGACCTACTAACCTTTTTACTGATGTTTGGTCTAGATCCTCCATTGCGCTTTGTCTGCTTGCTTGTGCTGCTCCTTCCAAAGACAATCCTGCAATCAAAACAAAACACTACACATGCATGCTATTTTTCTACTTGAGGGTTAGAGATTAAGAATAAATCGAATAAAACATATATAACTCATGCATTAGAACGGGAAAAGTATTCTTTATTATTTTCAAGATGAATCAACTTACAATCAATGTTGAGACGAGCCACTGTTCCTTGATCCTGATCCTAGGCTCCTACTCTTCTTTGTCCTCCAACTGCTTTGCTTTAATTCTCCTTAAGCTTGAGGAAAGGCTAAAGGGTTGGGACAAATGGATTTGACAATTAGGCAGAGTTTCTTCGCTATATTTTTTCTCCTTCAAATGGTACCCCTACCCCTTCTTTTATAGGCTAGAAGGAGCTAGGGTTTTGGATGAACTGTCAGCCATGCATGGCCAAGAGTTTCAGTTAACTGACCCATATCTTTTTGTCCCATTGGAAACATTCTTTTTTTTGTGTTTTGTTAGGTAAACGTGGGCTGTAGTGGGCCTGCTAGCATTCACACGCGGGCTGTAGTGGGCCTGCTAGTGTAATCTTTTGGATAAACACGGGCTATAGTGGGCCTGCTAGTGTTTACTTTTTAAAAATGGAGTTTTTAGAAGAGTTGTTCAATAGTTTTTTGGAAAAGAAGGGATATGAGTTGGCCTAATGCCAGGTAAGCATGTGTGGTGCAATTTAGGGTTATAACAACAGGTGAGTGTTGGGGGCATGTTGGCCCATGGGTATGGATTAAGGAAGAAAGAAAAGAAAAAGGAAGAAAAAATATGAGGCACGAAGAGCGCAGAAGGCACACAAACCGATGACAGGTTGACGTGGTCAAAAAAAAAGAAGAGAAGGAGCGAAGTAAAGGAAATAAAATTGTTGAATGAGAAGATCAAGAAAAACAGATCAACAAAGAAGATGGATTGTAGAAAACTCAACAAGTGAAGAAAGAGACCAATGGATTCTTTGGATAACCTCGTGGGAAAGAAGGAAGGACAGGCTAGAGAAGCCATGAAGTTGCGGGTCAAGTGCATCTAGGGTTTTATAATCTAGGGTTTTGACACCTAGGCTTTGGTCTAAGGTTTTCCAAGAGTCATTGTAACGTATAAATAAATATCTATATGAGAGAAGAGGGGTTGGTTGTTCTCTTATGTTGTTGAGTATGATTATTGTTAATGTGTATTGAGAGAAAGAAGTGTACGTTGTAAGAGCATTTTGTATTCTGGATCTTCAGTTAGGTGTGAAGATCAACCCTATAGTTGGGTGCACAGGGAGGGAAGAGAAAGAGAGGAAGAGAGAGAGATATACAACCAAGTGCACAGATAGAACTGTATGTTTCCATTTAATATATCAAGAAACAAAGTTATGTGGATGTATCCCTAGGGAGAGGGTGAACCGTGTAAATATTGTTGTCTCTGTGGTTGACGTTGTGATTATTTGCTATCTTTTATATTGTTATTTCATGTATGTTAGATCAGAGATATAACATCGTGAAGAAATCATAACATTGATAAATCATAGCTAGGTTATATGCATTGTTGTTCTGGATTCACTTTTCATTTCCTTTGGTTGTAGACACATCTGTCCTGCAACCTCCCTATTGCTACTTCGGGTGAGACTTCATCTTCTCTGCAGGTGTTTCCGAAACGACCAGTAGTTAGGGTTTGTTGGTGTGTTGTTAGAGTTGAGCCCTAGGTCTGCCCCTGTGCCAACATGGCCCATCATCCATTTCCTTCTACTCAAAAAAAAGATTTATCTGAATCAGTTGACTTCCGACCATCAACCCATCAACCATTTCCTTCTACTTTACCGAAACATTTCTCCAAATCAACTGGAACCCAACCATCGACCAATCAGCCATCGATAATCCCTGTTGGAAACTAAAAACCCGTTGCTGAATCGTCTGGACCGACCATCGGTCATCAGAAATTTTCCTTGGAAAACTTAAACACTTAGAAAATTTTCAATTAATATCTGATCAATCTGGGCCATCAATTTATCACTCAAAATTATTATGGTCATTGATCTATAAACTTCATCCAAACCTATTAATGCCTAACCATTGGCCATCGACCATGAGATATGTCTTCTAGCTGAACCAAAATATTCACCATTTCTACCAACCTGACCATCGACCATCAACAATTTCTCTAAGAGATTTTTCACACTTAGAAATTTTCGACCAAAATCCCCGAAGAATCTAAGGCGTCAATCTTCAAGACAAGAAGATATTGAGGGTCGAACCCTACTTCTTCCATTATCTAAAATTAATCTAGACTGTCGATTTTCTTTCTTTGCAAAATACTGAAAGGAATCCTGGCCATTGATTTAATAAACCTTCAAAATGGCCGAAACCTTATAAAATTTTAAATTTATCACAACGAATATCAACCATCGATCTCAAGATCAAACATGATGTTGATTGTCAATTCCTGAAATTTTTCCAAATGCTACAAGAGTCCATTAAAACATGAACTTTTGCCTTTCCACATTGAATTCCACTCTACAACTTGCAGATTTACTCCATTAAATTTATTAAACAGATCTAAGTCATTTAAACTCGAATCTTTCTCATTAATTTGAGGATTTCTTTTTGATTTTTCACCAATTTTCCCCAAATTTGTCACAGACAAAAAACACAACAAAAAAATTTTCAAATTCACATCGGTCCAATCCCATTCAATCCCGATGTTTGAATCAAATTCTTTTATACCATACTGTAATGTACCCAACCTCCCGCTGAGCAACATTATGGGTGGAAAAACACATTAAAATTAAAATTCTTTAACTAAATACTTTCTTGTAGCTTACCAGATATAGATCACACATAGGTTTAACCATTTGACTAATACCACAGTTCTAATGCATCTAATATCATATATTAAAACAAGAATGCAATTGTTCAAATAAACAACAAAACCAAAAAATTCATAGAAACCAATTTCACAATGGAATAATCATAAATAACACAACATAAACACTTATCTATTAATGGTTATCTAACTGATTGCACATGAAGGATGAAACTCCCAACTATATGTGTTAATGATCATTTTCTCTCGTCAATAGGCCACCCCTGAGATGAGGCTATGATTCCACAAGGAGATCCATACCACTAGTTGTCCACTCTCTAACCACAACATCCCCAAACCCAATTTCTACTTTGACAACAACTCCAATCCTCCATATCTATATTTTCTATAACAACATACACTACCCAAAGAATTTACCCCCTTCACTTCTCACACTCCCTCGGGTTGTACCATTCATTTATTAGGGTCTTTAGTGCACTTGGTTGGCTAGGAGTCACTCTGCTAGGGAATCTAGGAACTCTCAACTGCTTTAGGATTTCTCACAACATCTTTCACAAGGCTCTTGAGTCATTTCCTCAACAGGAAAAACACAATACAGTTTACAACCCATTTTGCAAGCACATGCCTCTTTTTGTTAGAAAAATATGATCGCAGAGCAATAAATAAGACAAATGCAGAAATAAAACACAGAAAATACAAAATAAAATAGAAACACAAATATACATGGTTCACCCAGTGTGGGCTACGTCCACTAGAGAAATTGCTAGTTCCTTCCTTTTTATTATCCAACAAAATGAAGGGATACAACCTACAACACACCCATTGTAACTTCCTCTTCGTTCTCTCATAGTATCCTCTCTCATAATACAATAATCAAACACATACACAAATGTAGTACAATTCCCTCATAAAAGAGGGTTTCCTTCTAGGGAAAAAAGCACTAAATTAACTATTGGACAATTGAGAGGGGGGGTGAATCAGTTGTTTCCGTGCTTAAACAATTATGCTTATTTTAACTCTTTACAAAGAACTCAATGATAATCACAATAATTCAGGGAAATAAGTAATAGCACATTCAACATCAGTCACACATATGAGATACACATAGATAGATATTTTCTGAGGAAACCCATAAGGGGTAAAAACCTCTTCTTCTTTATATGATAAGTAATCTTTTCATTCTTTACATTATCATACATATGAGTACCAACTCATAATGAGGCTGCAACCTCTGTTTTGCAAGCTTCTACTTGATGAGAGCACCTACTCTCTTGTTTCTCTAGCACCGACTAGAAGGAAGCACCAACTCCCTGGTTTCTCTAGCACCAACTAGAAGGAAGCACCAACTCCCCGGTTTCTCTAGCACCAACTAGAGGGAAGCACCAACTCCCTGGAGTTCCAACACCAACTGGATGGAAGCACCAACTTCCAATCTTACATGTACCAACCTGTAAAACAGAGAACACATGTTCTCCCTTGCACCACCTTGCCACCCTAGTTTTTTCTGGCTACAACCAGATGGAAGCTACAACTCCCTGTGTTCAATAACCCACTTGAGCCTCTAAGGACAACAATCCTCCCTAGCACCTCCCTACCACCCTGAAAAATAAATATTTTCTATTATGACCTATTACAATGATATAAAGTTCTTCAATGGCTTACCGATCTCATCACTATTTCGATACACTACGCTACACTGTCTGCATCAGTGTCGTCTGCACTCTCCTTGCGATTTCTATTCTTTTTTCTTTTATGCTCTCTGAACCATGTGCCTTCAATGCACTATTCCCCTTCTGTACATTTCTGCTACTGTTCTCTGCCTCCTTCTTCACACCTCAATCACACCCAACAACAACAACAACAACACCCATCTCTTCTTTGTTCTACATACTTATAGTCTCTGTGCACCTTCTGCATGCTCTCTCACCATGCTTCTGCATGCTCTCTCCATGTCAAGTGCTCTAGTTGATCATCATCACAACTCTTCATCTTCTCTGGCAGTTAGATCTATCTGTCAATTGCCTCTTCAAGTCCTCTGGAAGACACTATCAGTCATTTTAGTAGTTACATTCTGAAGTGAAACAGTATCCCTCTGATCTTATTCATATTCATCTGTACCATTGAATTGACTTCATTGAATCTTATGTTCATTTTGTTGTTTCGACATTCGGCATTTCATGATTTCCCATGTTGCAAATTCTTGTTGCAAGGTATCTCTACTCTCCAAGTTTCGATCCTTAAAATTCTGAAATGGAACTTGGCGATTTGAGCTCTTCTCTACAACTCTTCGATCTCTAGATCAATGGTCCACAATCCGTGGTGATCAAACGACTATCCTCTACCCCGGGACTTCATCCTTCGGGACTTTGGGGGAGTGATGGAGTTAAAACTCCTTAAGTAAAAACTACCGGAGTGACATCAGTCTTGTGTCACTCGATGATGTGTTGTGACCCGAGTGGCTACCATGTGTCACTCAGAATTGCGAATTCCAGTGGCCTGAGATGCCAAAACAACTTGACACTTATCATTGTCTGATCATGCCACATGTCATAGTATTCCACCTGTCCTTTCTGACGTGGTCTGCCACATTCACCTCCTGGATCTGTCGGCCCAGATCACTTCGTGCTTTCACATATCATGATTCCGGCATTCTTGATGTGAGAGTTTCTTGATGCTCCATGTCCTGATATCTGAAGCTCAAAAAATAGAGCTTGGTTTCACTAGCTTTGATCATTTCGGCATTTCGCATTTCGACCTTTCGTGATTCTTGTGATGAAGAGTCTCATCACTTGACTCTTCCAACTCCCAGTATACAAAGCTCTAAAATAGAGTCGGATCAACGGTCCATGCCTTAGATGATTTGATGGTCCAAATCTCTTTGTGATTTCTCACATTGCGATTTCGGTATTCTTGACATCAGAGTCCTTGACATATCCAACTCCCGGTATCCGAATCTCCAGTATGGAGTCTTTGATATTTCACGATTTTTCATTTCATGACTTCGGGACTCCTGTAGTAAGAGTTCTTGACATCCCCAACTCTCAGTATTTGAAATAATCCTCCTTCTTCTTGGATTTCATCATTTCGCATTTCATGATTTTGAGACTCCTAATTATGAAGAGTCTCGACTCTTCCAATTCCCAGTATCTGAAACTCCGAAATGAAGTTATTTCCCGGTCTGCAAAACTCTTCGTTTATGTGCCTATTTCGGGATTTCAGGATTCTGGATTTCGCAACTCCAGGACTCCTATGTTGAAGAGTCTCAACTCTTGACTTCTCAATCTCTCGGTATCCGAAACTCCAAAATGGAGTCTACGCTTCTGATTTTTCATGCCATTGTCCCTGCGCTGCTGATCTTCTTTGCCTGCCTATTTTTCATCAAATAAACAAGCACACTTTTTCACTCTTCGTGCACCTTTGCACTATCTCTTCTGAGCTTACTCTGATCTTGTCATCAATGACAAGCACATATGCTTGAAAACATGCCAACAATCTCCCCCTTTGGCATTGATGGCAACCCTGAATAACTGCACTAATTTGTTTTGACCTCCACCTGTAGCATCCAGTCCAGACCACTTCTTTTCTCCCCATTTAACATCAATGTCAAAGAAAACATGCTCCCCCTGAGTTGTTGTAGTATTTTTAGGAGGTATCAGATATTCAATCAATACAAATATTTCCCTAATAGGATGGACTCTCTTAAGTGTGAGACGAGATGACACCCATCTTCTGTCAGAGATATTCAAATGGTGTCTTGGCTAGGGGTTTAGTAAAGATGTCTACAATTTGTTCTGTGGTTGGAATGTAATGGACCTAAACAACCTGATTGGTGACATGATCTCTCATAAAATGGTATTTTATGGGAATATGCTTGGTCTTGGAGTGGAGTATAAGATTCTGAGACACACTGATGGCACTAGTGTTGTCACAATGAATTGGGAGTGGTGCTGCATATTTTACCTCCAAGTCTCCAAGTGTCTGAATCATCCATAATACCTGAGTGTAACAGGTAGAAGCAACAATGTACTCTATCTCTGTAGTTGATAAGGAAATGGAACCTTTATTTTTACGGAGCTATGCTACTAATGAGTCACCCAGGAAGAATGCTCCTCCGCTGGTGCTTTTTCTCTCATCAACACAGTTTGCCCAATTTGCATCTGAATAGGCAGTTAACTGTAAATTTTGATTTCTGGGATACCATGGACCATAATTCATTATTTCTTTCAAATATCTGAATATCCTTTTGATAGCTAGAAAATGACTTTGTTTAGGTGCAGACTGATATCTTCCTACCATTCCAACAACATGCATTATGTTTGGGTGAGATGATGTGATATACAACAGGCTGCCTATCATTGACATATATGAACTTTGATGAAAATCAAGTGAGCCATCATCCTTACTTAATTTGCATCCAGTAACCATAGGTGTGCCCACGGGTTTAGAATCTTCCATTTGAAACCTTTTCAACATTTCTTTTAGATATTTTTCTTGAGAAATGAACATCCCTTCAGACCTCTGAGTAATTTGCAGACCAAGAAAAAATCACAGTTCACCTATCATAGACATTTCAAACTAAAACTCCATGGAAGAAGAAAACCATTTTACCAATGAATCCTTATTACATCCGAATATGATATCATCTACATAGACCAACACAATGAGAAAATCATCACCCTCTATTTTGATATATAGATCGTTGTCAACCGTTCCTCTCTTGAACCCTTTGTCTTTGAGATATGTATCCAGTTTGTGATACCAAGCATGAGGAGGTTGTTTTAACCCATATAAAGCTTTCTTCATCTTGCATACTAATCTAGGGTTATCAGACAATTCGAAACCCTCTGGTTGTTCCATATAGACTTCTTAATTTAAATCTCCATTTAGAAAAGATGACTTGACATCCATTTGATAAACTTTAAACATTTTATGACAAGCATAGGCAAGAAATATTCTGATAGCTTCCAACCTTGCTACGGGCACAAATGTTTTATCAAAATCCAGTCCTTCTATTTGAGCATAGCCTTTACAGACCAATCTTTCTTTGTTCCTGACAACTTGTCCCTGCTCATTCAACTTATTCTTAAAGATCCATTTGGAACCAATGATATTTTTACCTTCTGGTCTAGGAACCATCTCCCACGTATTGTTTTTCTCAATCTAATCAAGTTCATCATTCATTGCTTTAACCCAATGTTCATCTTTTCTAGATTCATTAAAATTCTTTGGTTCCAGCATAGATATGAAAGCTATATGTGATTGTTCAGTGTTTTTGATTAGCTTTCTCCTGGTTTGTACACCTTTGTCTTTTTCACCAATTATCTGACCTGTAGAATGATTCTTTTGAGTGATTCTAGAGGAGGAATTTGATGTTGTCTGTTGATTTGAGTCTGTCTAAATGTTTGTTTCTTCATCTGATTTAGAGTCTTGATTTTCTGATTCTTGGACCTATTCATCTTCGGCTTTAGCCACGTCTTCTGTAGAAGAATCATTACTGCACACCTCTCTTGTTGGGATTCCTTCATCAACTTTTACATCAATACATTCAACCATTTTATGCAGCCTCTTATTATAGCATCTGTATCCTTTACTATTTGTAGCATACCCCAAGAAGATACCTTCATCAGCCCTGTCATCATATTTTCCAAGGTTCTCATCATTATTCTTTATGTAACATTTACTCCCAAATACTTTGAAGTGGTTAATTGAAGCAGGTCTCCCAAACCATAGTTCATAAGGTGTCTTGTCACTTTGTGGTCTGAGGTGGGATTTTTTAAGAACATGGACTACTGTGTGTATTGCTTCTACCCAGTAGGTTTGACCAATGTTCTTCTCATTCATCATTGGCCTGGCCATTTCCTTCACTATTCTGTTTTACCTCTCAACTACTACATTTTGTTGTGGAGCTCTTGGGATTGTGTATTCTCTCTTGATCCCATTCTTATCATAGAATTCCTTGAAGTCACTTGACATAAACTCTCCTCCTCGGTCTGATCTTATTGCCTTTAACCTCTTTCCTGTTTGAGTCTCAGTTAAAGCCTTAAATATCTTAAACTTCTCAAATGCTTCAACGTTTTCTTTGAGAAAGGAAACCCAAGTAAGTCTGGAGTAATCATTAATAATCAACATGAAGTAGTTTTCTTTCCTTGTGCCTTCCTATCTTGATGGCCCACATAAATCCATATGAACTAGTTGGAGTGGTTTCTCTGTTGAAGTAAATATCTTGGACTTAAACTATGTCCTGTTTAGCTTTCCTACTTGGCAGGGTTTGGACATTGAATCTTGGGGCTTTGATATTCTCTGAAGATATTTTGCTGCCTCGATATTTATGAGTTTAATTAAGTGGTCAAAGTTTGGATGTGCAAGTCTCCTATGCCATAACCAGCTTTCATCATGTTTTCTTAGATGACATTCTTCTCTATTTTCTTTTATCACATATACATTATTTTCTATCCTTATTCCTTTGGCCACCACTTTTCCTAAGTTTATAGACTTTATCTTGTAGTCCTTGGACATGAACACCACTTCACATCATCTGTCACACATTTGAATTACACTGAGCAGATTATGTTTCAGCCCATCTACAAGTAGAACATCTTGGGCTTTTCCTTTTCCATTACTTAAACTCACCATCCCTTTACCCTTTATTTTACCTAGAGCATCATTTCCAAAGGTTACATTTCCTGATTTGCTTTCACTTAGAGATAGAAACTTACCTTTGTCTCCCATCATATGTTTGGAGCATCCAATGTCTATGTACCAAGGGTTCATTTTTCTTTGAGCTAACAACACTAATCCACACTTGTCACTTTCTTTCTTCTTCCAAAACTTGACATTTTCTGCAGGGGAATTCAAATCTGGTTCATAGTTCTTTAATCAACAGTCAACAGATTTATGTCCATAGTTATGATAGATGTAGCATTCAATCTCATTGTTCAATAGGTCAAACTTATTGTTGATGTGTTTTCTACTCATTGACTGTTGATTATTTCTTGACCTCTTTAGTTGTATGTCCCTAGAATTTATTTGGCAATTTGCAATCTATGAAGGTTTGTTACTTGGTTGCATCATTATTTATTGTGGCAAGTATTTATTCCTTTGAAATATTAATTGCTCATGTCTAAGTCTTAAGGAATAATTTACAGCTTTGTGACCAAAGTTAGAACCGTAGAAACAATAGCCATAGAAAAATTCTTTGTACCTGGAAAATGGTTGTCTTCTTTGAGAAAATCAATTTCTTCCATGCTGATGATGTCTTTCAGCAGGGAGCACATTATTTCTTTGTTCTACAGATTCAGTCCTAGCACCTTTTTCCTTTTTCCTTTGTTTTTGCAGGGTTCTTCGTTTCTTGGCTTGCCACTACTTGATCCCTCTTCATAACACAAACCAATTTTCAACTTTGGATTCCTTTGCTAATTTAGAATGGTGGCTAATCCTTTTGAGGCTTTGATACTTGATAGATTCTGATTATACAAGGGTTGAAACTTCATCTCTTTCCTAGTTTCCACTACTTCTTGTTCTAATGCTTCACATCTTGCCTTCTTTTCTGATAGCTGTCATTTTAGAATGTCTTCGATTTTATTTTCCTCTTCTAATTCTATTTTTAGTAGAACAAGGTCATCATCAGGTTCTTTACTGTCTTTCTCAAACTATATCAACAATTTTCTTTGCTTTCTGTTCTTGATTCTTAGTCTGTCAATCTCTTCCAATGCACTGATCATTTATCCTTCCATGTCAACCACAACTTCTTCTTCATTAACATCACTCCCTATGTTGTTATTATCATAATCATGTTTGGCCATAAGTATGAAGTCATTTAGTTTATCTTCAATAGAGGAGTCATTGTCTTCATCATTTGAAGGATCATCATCATTGTTTACACAAAGAATTTTCTTCTTAAAGTTATTCTCTTTAAGGAATTTTTTGTGTTTGTACTTCTCCTCATCATCACATGTCTGATCCTTTCCTTTGTGGGGACATTTATTTGCAAAATGACCTATCCTACCACAGTTGAAACATTTGAAAGGAAGTTTACCTTTGTATTTGCCTGATCCCTTCTTCAGTCTCTTCACAAATTTTGCTTCAATTTCATCGGGCTCAGAATCCTCATTCTTGTCTTCTTTAAATGATGCTTCTCTGGAGGTGGGTTTATATTTAACTATTCTCATTTCATATGTAGCCAAAGTGTCTAGAAGTTGATCAAACTCTAAGGTTTTTAGATCATTAAGTTCTTGTATAGAAGAGACCTTCGGGTTGAACCTGTTATCGCTCAGTTTGTAGGAAAGGTTTAGGTAGCTTGAGTCAAGGCTTCAAACTGGCGTAACAGGAGCTTCCCCACCCACTGTCACCTCGATGGGGAGCTCTTTCTATTTAGGGTGGCTAATCCCAAGGGAGACATCCCTAGTAATCCGGGGTTCTGAAGGAGAAGGATCAAGGTTTAAGACTTCAAAGACTAAGGATAGCCTTCCCTTCACAGATTACTGCCAATAGAGATAGTCAAGGAGAAGATCTTCCACTGAATGGCACCTGTTTGTGAGACAAGGCAAATAAAGCTAGAAAATGTGCTGCAATGGTTAGTACTTCAAAAGAATTAATGACTATCTTTAAAGATATATATGAGCAATGGTAAATGTAATTATTGACGAAGTCAATGATTGCAATCAAAGATAAAGGCTTATAATACTTCTTCAATAAATACAAAGTGATGCTATGCATTCAATGTATAAAATCAATCCTTATCATTTCACAATGCAATAACTCTCATAAATATGCTCATATATATATAATGTCGCTGCATCACTATTGCAAAATTAAGGTGACATCAGCCCTATTATTAGGTCAATTTTGGAGGGCAAAAAAGTGAACGTTTTGCATACCAAGCCAAAGAACGAAATCTATACTTCAATGCCAACCAAATCACAACGTTTTACACTTGGACAAGGGTTAATAAGAGGCTTGACGTCATCAAGATTGCTTCTGCTACAAGGGTGATGTCAGCCCTAAATTGAGGTTAGTTGAAGAGGCAAAGAGGTGGACGTTTCGCAATTTAGACCAATGAAAATATTCAACACATCAATGCCAATCAAAGGATGACCTAGCCACAATTTTTATATCAATCAAGGTTCAATAAAGGCAAGACGTCATCAAGCTAGTTAGGGTTAGTAAAATTGTTAGGGTTAGTTAGGGTTTCAAATTAAGAATTTGAAAGAGGTTGTTTCTAACACAAAGATCTCAACATTTTGTTCTTAGACTAGTGCCTTAGGGTAAATGCAGTCAAGGAGTAAGGCTAATGGCTTGGGAGAATCTAAATCTAAGGACGGGAGAGTTAGTCTTGATGGTGCTGCAATGGTAGGGCCACCAAGTCAAAACCCTAAGGGGAGGAGGCTCATTCCGGTGTAGCTAAAGCTAGGCCTCATGCTCCTCCCTCTTTCCTTAGAAACTTTTGGCAAAACGGCTAGCTTTAAAATGTAAGTCTAGGGCTGAAAAGTGTTGCTTGGGGACAAGGCCTTTCAAACCCTAAGAGTCCAAACCCTAGGTGTAAACTCAATTAGGCCTAGGACGTCCTCTTTTTTCAACTTATATCCAAAACTAACTCAAAAAAAGAATGGCTAGTGTAGCTATGGCTAGGCTAAACCTTCTTTAATCAATGGCTAAACAAGTTTTTGTCATGGGGACATGAAGCCACGACCTACTTGTGTGTTGGCTCCATAGGGTTTCAATGATTAATCATAATAATAACAATGTAACTATACATGTAAGATATTTAATCAACAACCATTAAATCAAGAAGTTTTGATGAGAAAAACACTTACAAATTCATGAAAAAAGCTTATCAAGCCCTAGTTGTAAACCTTCCAATGAAAAAAACACCATATGCATGCCAAAAATGATCCTCCTCAAGTGTAGCGCCTCACTCCAAGAGCAAATATCCAAGACAAAAGATAGAAAGAGTCACTCTCACAAGAGAGCAAGTTGTGTTATGTCCAAATGAGGGTAAAACGTCCTCAATTTATATAATCTCTATGAACTTTAATTAACAAATAGGTCATTAAAAATAGCCGACAAGGCTGACTTTACAATATTTCATTATTTGTCACTTAAAATGCTAAAAATGTCAAAATAGATCTAAAATGGGAGACGTCAGGCCCCTGTGAGGGAGATGTTGGGCCTTTTTGGGCATGATCAGCATCCCAGAGGCAAGACGTTGGCCCCTCTGAGCCTCCTGCAAGATGCCACATGTGCCACAAGGTCCAAACACGCTGCCACATCCTCCAGGAAACGTCCAGTCTACCCTGGTGGCGTCTTGTCCATCAAATCCATCATATCACCTGCAGGGGCTGATCCCCCATAGGTCAATCTCTGCCAAAGCGTCCCAATGAGGGCATCCTTCTTATTCTCCATGCAATGGCTCGTCACAACTCTGTCCTGCCTCTGCCATCCCAGGAACCATCTGATGGGCTCTTCATCCCCATGTGCACCGATCCTCTGGTACCTATCTGCCAGGCATGGTCCTGCACATCAAAGACTACGCCCTCCATGGGCTCATCAGTCCTAGATATCATAGCAATGCAAATCATATCTCATCATTAAAGTTATCAAACATATGCATGAAATCCCTATCACATCATCTAAGAGCTCAAAGACATTACACAGATATACTATACAAAGCTAAAGAAACCAACAGGACAACCTATTGGGCTAATACCCACAGGAGATAGAAAGTTTCCTCAAAGGATCATTCAAGCCATGTGTAATGAGATGATATGGTTTTAGGGATGTCCAGTCATAGTAAGACCAAGGGCTGGTGTTGTCTGTGGGTGCCTTTGTAGGAGGCGAGTTGTACCCGTCATGGATGCATTTTTTCCAAGCCCTTTTATTGCCTTATCTTTCTTTTATTGCTTTTTACTACAAGGTTTTACGAAGAGGACACTGCCTTGGCTTGGTGGCCAGATCTGACAACGTTACCCACTATTATCTTTACAGACATGAGAAGGTTGGCTCATGATGATACCCCCTTTCCTTTGGCCATGCAACCAAAGGTCACTGCCCTGGTTTGGTGACCAGATAGTGGCAATGTCATACTACTAAATACCTATGAACATAAT
>ML779322.1:651960-673891 GCA_009831015.1 Picea engelmannii
ACCTCTCTAGCTACACTACATTCCATCCCCCTTATGAAAAAATTGTCCTCAACACTTGTTATGAGGGTGTACAACCATACACCAGGGTCCCATGGATAAGTGTGGACCATAGTGCTAAAGTAGACTAAAGAAATAGGGTCCCATGTAGAAACACAAGTGACCATGCTGAAGTAGTCCAACCACCACTGTAAACCTAGGTTCCATGTCCAAGTGCTCATGTGAAATCCACATTGAATATATTGAAACTCAGGAACCAACTAAAAATTATTCCCCAAAGATCGACATTGGTCATGTGGGTAGAAATATGTAGAACCAACAAACAATTCGTCCACTACTACTGGAGAATAATAAAATTAAATAAAAATATGCCAATAAGGTCCCTGTTTACTCTCCAGGATGGGATCTACATGAGGTTGAGTAGAGTCATCAAATAGTCATCACAATCAACCTCAAAATCATACCAAGTAGAGGCTTCCTAATTATATTCATCCATGATTCCCTGCATAATAGACCTATATTTCCTTGCAAGTGTGAGCTATTGAAAACTTGTCTCGAGGACTTGTCTCACCATGTGAAATTCTCTATTTAGATTTTTCCAAAAATATTCCAATTGTTGGATTACTGAGAGGGGGTGTGAATCAATAATAGAGCAATTTAATCCTTTTTAACCATGTAATCCAAGTGTTATATCAATGTAGCATTATCATCCAATAACTACAGAGTAAATAAGAAAAGAACAAATGAAAAATCATACACATACACAGTACACCAGTGTTTTACGTGGAAACCCAAAGCGGGAGAAAACCACAAAATCCCTTTTCTTATATGTCTTGAAGAATTACATTCATTGGAAGCACCAAATTCTTTTGTTTTCCAGCTGCAACTAGAAGGAGGCTACAACCTAAGAGAAGCTCCAACTCCCCTATTCTTTGGCTACAACCAAAAGGAGGCTACAACCCCCTATGTTCTCCAGCTACAACTAGAAGGTGGCTACAACCACCTGTCCTTGCCTCGTCCAACCTCCCTGAAGTAGAATTAGAATGATGGAACCACTGTCACACTATCACTGTGATATATGATACTGTAAACCTATACCAATAAACCTGAACCATGCATCAAGCATGCATCAACCTGTATCTCAACCTGTAATCAATCTGTACCATAAACAAGTGCATCAACCATGCACCAACCCGTAACAAACAACCTGTAATCAACCTGTACCATACACAAGTGAATCCAACCATGTACCAAGTATGTACCAATCATTTGTAAACTACTCAGCAACTATGACTCATCAATATGTACCAAAATCATCAACTATACACCTCATGTATGTGTCAGCTCATCAACTACTTGTCTCAACCACTTACCCAACATGTACCTTAACCAAAATCTCTCATCAATTTAATCATACAAATATGATTTGTAACTTTGTAATAGACTTGGTTTATATTATCACATACTTGCAAACCTTCCTTAACTTTCACAACAAGATACTAGCATTTTCATCAAATGTTTCTTTAGTCTCACATGACTAGTTTGGGATTAGTCAACAACCCTAACTTGAAATAATCATAACTATGTACCTGTAATGAATAAATATATGAAAATAGTACACAATGTTCTTTAGTTTGTTTTATATAATTCCTCTAGGTGTCACTACCTGGAACCTCTCAAAAAAGGAGTTATAGAAAAAATGGCATACCTTGTTGAATTTTGGCTTATTCTAGAGAGCGACCTTGTAGAGTGTGCCTTGCATGGAATATTTGTTGAATGGATATGAAAATGTTACATAGAATACTAAATATTTTACCCTAACCAACACATGTGTTCTTACTAAATTTGGATCTGATATGAAGATGTTATGATGTTTTTACCCGAAACACATGTTTTAGACTAGTTTCAGGACTAGCCACAAACCCTATTTTCCACGGAGTGTAACTCCAAAAATACAACGAACCATGAGATGAAATTTTTACCACATATACATGGATATGTTTTCTCAATTTCACAGTCTGAATCATTCTTTAAAAAAAATTATTGCAAAAATGGTGAGATGACCTGTAAATAACATACCTTAGAAAGCATCATCAAAATAATTTATCATGCCTTGAATTTCGGCCTTCCTTTCTTCACATTCCCTCTAAAATTAGGCTTATATATCCTTTGGTTACCTCAATCACCTATATATATTCAATATTCTCAATTTTTATATGAAATGAGAGAGCCTTTCCTCTTATTTATACTCTCTGAGTAGCTTCCTTAGAAGCATATTCTAGGTCACTTTGCCCACTTTCCTTATTTTAGGGTTAACCCACTTCTAATTTCTCCATTATATTTATTATTTAAATAATTTATTTTGTAGTCACTTTGAATTTTAGTACACTCATCACTTCACTTTATTGTTTACCTTCTAAAATATCTTAAACCACTTTGACTACTTTGACCTTTTGGTGCTTCTAGATGACATATGAGGGTCCTCCAACTTCGTAAGGACATAATTCTCAAACCGTGAGGAGTATTGTGACGTTCCACATACCACAAGAAATGGAATGACATGTAATACCCATATATATTAGTCTTACCTACAAATATATCAAAACTCATACCATTATCCATCAAACAAACTTGGGTCCATTACCCAAACCTAGGTTCTCTAACTTCTCATGGCCATAACTCTCTAACCGTGAGGAATTATGTGACATTCCACATACCACCAGAAATGGAATGACATCTACTATTCATATAGAATAGTATCACCTTAAAATATATTAAAAAGCATACTATTATACATTAAAAAACCTCGGGTCTAATACCCAAACCTTTGTGCTACCAGAATTCGCTACCAAACTTTCTTCAAGGGTTGACATCAATGAAAATCAACCTTAATAAACAATATCCCCCTTTGGAATTGATGGAAACACTCTGATGCAATACTGAAATCATTGTATGCAATACTAAATTCATATCTCTCATGCTCCCCCTGGAACCATTCCTCTGTCCTCTGCATCTCTGTGACCATTGCTCCCCCTGAAATCATGCCTATGTCCTCTGCATATGATAAATCTCTCTCCCTTTGTCATCAATGGCGAATGTATCTTTCCATCCAGGGATTATCCCCCTAATTGAACTTTCCTATTTATGGTGCTTCCTTGTGTACATCTAAGACATATAAGATAAGAATTCAAAATCATTAATTTTGGAGTAGAAATAACTCCGAGTCTTTGGCGAAGATACTCAAAGGTTTCCCATGGAAGTGGTTTTGTAAAGATGTCTACCACATGTTGTTTTGTGCCCACATTCTCAACTCTGATGTTATTTTCTGCAACCTGTTCCCATAGAAATTGATACTTGATTGGAATGTGCTTCATCTTGGAGTGCATCACTAGGTTCTTTGAGATACTGACGGTGCTTGTATTATCACAATAGATTGGAATGGACTGATCATACTCAACCTGTATATCTATCAGAGTTTTTTTCATACAAAGAAACTGTGTACAACATGTTGCTCCTGCAATATACTCTGCCTCGACTATAGATAGAGATATTGATGATTGTTTCTTTATTATCCATGATACTAAACACTCACCCAAGTAGAAATATGCTCCACTGGTGCTTCGTCAGTCATCAATACAACCTGCCCAATTTCTGTCTATGTAGGCAATAAGATATAGATCCTTTCCTTTTGGATACCATAATCCAAACTCTTATGTTCCTTTCAGATATCTGAAAATCCTCTTCACTGCTAACACATGTGATTACTTTGGTGCTTCTTGAAATCACACCACCTGTCCAACTTTCTACATTACATCTAGTCTAGATGTTACACATATAGTAGGCTACCATTCATTGACCTATATTTCCTATGATCTGTAGACCTTGAATCATCATCTTTTCTTAACTTGCAACTAGTTTGCATGGGAATGATAACTGGTTTGTAATCTTCCATTCCAAACCTCTTTATCATTTATCTGATATACTTGGTTTGAGAAATAAAAATTCCTTGGTTTCTTTGACATATCTAAAGTCTCAAAAAGAAGGATAGTTCTCCAAGTAATGACATTTCAAATTCATTATGCATATCCTTTGCAAATTTTTGGATTAACCTATCCTCATCACTACCAAAAATAATATCATCAACATAAACTTCAATTAATAAAATACTATCTTGACTTACCTTGATGTAGAGATTGTTGTATGCACTTCCTTTTCTGAACCCTACCTATTGTAGATATTTATCCAGTCTAGAGTACCATGCTCTAGGAGCCTGTTTTAGACCATAGAAGGCCTTATTTAATTTACACACATAATATGCATTCTCTGACAACTAAAATGCTTCTGGTTGTTCAATGTAGACTTCTTCTTCAAGTTCCCCATTCAAAAAAGTTGATCTTACATCCATCTGATACACTTTAATATTTTTGGAGCATGGATAAGCTAAAAGCAATCAGATTGCTTCCATTCTGGCAACTGGGGCAAATGTCTCTTCAAAGTCGATTCCTTCAAACTGTGCATATCCTTTACATACAAATATAGATTTACTCCTTGTAACCTGCTCATACTCATTCATTTTATTCCTGTATACCCACTTTGTGTTGATCACATTCTTATCCTTTGGTCTTGGAACCAATTCCCAAGTGTCATTTTTCTCTATTTGATCCAATTCTTCATCCATGGACTTCTTCCAAAATCCATCCTTACTGGCCTCTTCAAAATAGGTTGGTTTAATCGTAGATGTGAGTGTTAGGTGTGTTTGTTCTGGTGAATGGATTCTTCTTCTAGTCTCAACTCTTGTGTCTTCATTTCTGATAATCTGATCTGAAAGATGATTCTTCTATACTCGTCTGCTAGGTGTTTTTGGAGTTACTTGTTGAAATTGCTCTTCTTTTTTTGTTGTTTCCTCTTCTTATTCCCCTTATTTTTGATATTTTTTTTCTTCTTCCTAAAGTTGTTCCATTGATTCATTTTCTTCTTCCTTTAATTATTGTCTACCTGTTTCATCAATTGTTACGTTGATTCTTTCCACCACTTTGTTCAATATTAGGTTGTAACACTTGTATGCTTTTCTTGTACTTGAGTAACCAACAAGTACTCCTTTGTCCACACGAGACTCAAACTTTCCCATTCTTCCATCTTCTCTTTTGATGTAGCATGTGCTTCCAAAAACTTTGAAGTGATTTACATTTGTTGGTCTTCCTTTCCATAGATCGTAAGGAGTTTTGTTAGTGTTGTTTCTGAGCATTAGTTTGTTTTGAATGTGAAATGTTGTATGCACTTCTTGTGTCCAAAAAATATCCATCAATTTGGAATCCATTAGCATTGTTTGAGCCATTTATTGTATTGTCCTATTCTTTCTTTCAACAACTCCATTTTGTTGAGGTGTCCTAGCAACAAAGAATTTCCTTTTTATTCCATGACTTCTGCAGTAGTCCATAAATTCATTTGAAGTGAACTCTCCTCCATTATCAGATCTCGAGCATTTTATTTTTGAATCCATTTCATTTTCAACCATTTCCTTGTAGATCTTGAAGTTTTCAAAAGCTTCTGACTTGTTCTTGAGAAAGAAAATTGTGGTCATTCTTGTATAATCATCAACTAATAACATAAAGTATTTGTCACCTTTTAAGTCCTTTGTTGTAGTTTGTCCAACTAGATCAATATGCACAATTTCCAGTGGTCTTGTCGTTGAATATTCCTCTTATTTGAACCTGGTCTTTGTTTTCTTTCCTTGTTGGCAATGCTTGCATAAAGTGTTGGTTGGTTTCGTGATCTGGGGCATTTCCCTGACTACTTCTCTTTTGCTAAATTTGACAAGGTTATCAAAATGTATGTGACCCCTTCTTCTGTTCCATAGCCAAATTTCATCTTCCTTTCCTAGACAACACTTTTCATTTCCAATTTCACTTAATACATATATGTTGCTTAAAGTTCTCACAGTTGTAGCAATCAATTTTCCTTAACCTTCTTTTCTTATCTCACACTTTTGTGAATCGAAAGTAACTTTATGACCTTGGTCACACATTTGAATTACAATTAGAAGATTATGTTTCATATCTTCTACTAGTACAACATTTTATTCTTTTGTGTTCTTGTTCCCAATTTTGACTATGCCTTTTCTAATGATTTTGGTTGAATCATCATTTCCAAAGGAAACTAATCCATCTCTTTCCTTTCGTAATGTAAGAAACCTGTCTCTATCAATTGTCATGTGTTTTGAACACCCACTGTCAACATACCAACTACATTTCTTTTGCTTATCTTGTAGATCAAGTGTGCATTCGTCATTGCTATACTGATCCTTCTTTATTATCCATGTCCTTTTCTGAGGTTCCTGTTTGTGACTCTTGTTATTTTGTTGTGGTTCTCTAGGAGGGACTGTCATTCTGCAATCTTTGGCTATGTGTCCAAAATTGTTGCATTTGTAACATTCCACTTCAGTTCTCAAAGATTCAAACCTGTTGTAACTTCTTCTTTGTGTTTCACTAGGCCTTCTTGGATAACCCCTTTGTGTATGACTTTCAAAGTTTTTTTTGTTCTTGTTGTTATCTCTGCAATTCATAGCTTTATGTCCAAAATTATTACATGCATAACATAAACCAAAAAAGACAGTTTGATACTTGGGAGTTGAAGATCTTCTAAAAGGATGTACTCTTATGAATTCTTCTTCTTCCTGAGGCATATCTTTCAGTTGTTGACTCTGAAGTATGAATCTTCTTGGTGGAGGAGTGTCCATGTAATCTTCCTTGTAGATCTTCCTATTCCCTTGATTATTTCTGAAAATCTTTTTGGATATGTTTCTTGCTCTGTTGTTTTGGAGCTTGATCCTATTTCTATCTGATTGTATCCAAGTCTGGACTTGTCATGATAAGACTTTTGACTACTAAAAATTTCATGCAAAACTTTGAGTTGTTCTGCATATTTTTCTTTTGAATGCCCTTTCTTAATGTGACAATCTATGCTTCCAAATTTTCAAAGATATTGTATTTTTCTTCTAGTTGTTCTTTGAGTGATTCTTCAATTCTTTTATCTTATTCTATTTGAACCTTCAAATTTGTGATCATTTTTTCTAGTTCTTGAGTGTCTTCTTTCTTGTCTAGTTCTTCTTATAGTTTCTTGTTTTTCTTCTTTTCTCTTCTGATAACTTCTATGTCACACATTAATTCTTCTTGGTAGTCAACTTCTACCTCTTCAAATTCTTCTTTGACTTCTTCATATTCTTCTTTGGATTCTTCATATTCATCTTCAAAGTCTTTTTTATCATAGTCTTCTACTACCATGAATAGATGATGCAGGAGTATCTCTCCACATCAGCCAGCTAGCTAGCCAGCCACGTTAGTGAATTCAAATCGTGCGTTGAAGAGAGAGGCACAGCCTCATTTGAAATTTGAATTGAATGTAATTTAATTGCTTAGGTTGTTGAGCCATAGAGCTGTGCCTTTGTGCAGGCATAGGGTAGATAGGCCTTTAATGTTTTGTAAGGCTGAGATCTAGATCCAGATAGTGGACTAGACAACCCATTCAATGTAATTGAATAGGGTAGGTAGATTGGAGGGAAGAGCTTGAAGATCCCCCTCATGTAAAAAGATCTATGGTATCTCTTAAGGAGTCAGTCGGTGAGGATAGAAGAAAATATGCGAGTAGAGAGCAGAAGAGAAGGAGCCAAGACCTTGTAACAGGCTGTGCTCAGGAACACCTTGTAAATACATGTGTTTTCCATATTTAATACAAACAACAATTTTTTCCTGCATGATTATGTGTTAAATGAATGTCTGTGAGTGTTCTTTACATGATATGGATGTATGTTGTAGGTTTGCATTTGTAGGAGTATGTTTGATTTCTGGTGAAAGGTCTTTGAGGTTTCATGTCTGGAGGGCATGACAGAGTACTGCGGTCTCTGAATACTAGTGCACTGAAGCACTTCTGAATAATGGGGGTTCAGACAAGGACGTGCTGCGACACAGAAACTGGAATCAACAACTCAAGGAAGACCTCAAGGTTGCTGAACACCTTGGAGGTAAGGAGATTGTAGGGAGGTACACAATTGTAGACAGAAGCTCTGAGGAATTCTGTGAAGCTCTGCCAGGTGGGCATTGAGCTAGTGCAAGGAGTGCACAAAGGGAAACTTTTGTCTGAGAAGTTCATTGAAGAAACAGAATCGCTAAGGATTCTAAGAGCTCTGCCAGAAGGGCATTAAGCAGGTGTATAAGTGAACAGAAAGAGAACAGAATTGTTGGACGTTCTGCGAGAAGATACTCTGCTAGGGGCATTGAGATAGCATGCAGGTAGGCACAGGGAGAAGAGAAATCTTTGAGTTCTGTATCCTGAAGGAAGAGCCCACTGAGGGATCTTCACAGGGTTACTAAATACCCAAAAATGCTCAACAAGATATTTCTTGAGTGAAGGAGAGCCAAGAGGGCCTCTGAATTCTCCATCTGAGGGAGAAAGAGAAGAAGAACCGAGTTTCCTTGGAGGTTGAAACTATAGGAAAGCTCAGGGAGGATAGCACCTTGGTGTGCATGTACATAATCTGCAGAAGCACAAGAGTTGAAGAATCCTTTGGGGGTTCGAAGGAAAGGAGAAGCTCAAGAGGGTGAGTGCTTTTACGCATAAAGTCGTAACTGCAAGGAGTGCAGAAGCTACAGAACCCTTTGAACGAGTTCTAAGTACCCAAAGCTCAGGAGGAGTAGAATTTTCATATGCATAGCGAAGCTCAGAGTTGAGATATCGTAGGGAGGAAATGGAATAAGGATTGAGGCTTTTGAGAACTTGGAAATCCTTCCAAGTCAGAGAAGGAAAGCACCAAAGCTTGGGAGGAGCAATATCAGTCGTCGGTTCAGCTGAAAGATTCTAGATCGTTGAAAGGTCCTTACGTCCAGAACGCAGCACGGGAGAAGTGCACAGGAGAAAAGAGATCTGGACCGTTGGTTTTCCACATCCAGGGAGAAGTAGGAGGGGCACACAGGAAGAACGGATCTAAACCGTTGGATATTGATCCAGAGACCCGACAACCATCGGATCTGTTGAGAGTTACATGGGGTTTAAATCCTCGTAAGTAGAATGAAAATCCCGACGAGAAGAGTAATATCGCGATATCGACACTTGAGATATCGAAGTTCTCGAGGTCGAGAAGTCAGGGTAATTGGTAGCGAAAATCCTGAAATCGCGAGATTGGATCTGAACCGCCCACCCACTTGGGACACGTGTCAAAAATCCAAAGAAGTTGGGGATCGACATTTCACGAGTCCTGGGGACAAGAAAGACTTGCAATTCAAAATCGCAAAGTCTGATTTTTCGAAAGGAGGAAAGCTTCGTTGTGGGTCCTAACTAACGTCATATCGGGATATCGGGGATTTCGTGGATAAGAGGTATGACTGTGGTCATATAAGAGGAGGTCGTGTGGGCCAAGACTTAGCTCGAGGGCTAGTCATTAACATAGGTGTTTCGATACTTCGTGGATACGGTGATCGGAAGATCACGGAGACCAGGGTTCTCGACATCGGGCATCAAGAAATCTTGAAACCCTAATCGGAGTCGAAACGATCACGGTTAGGTGCAGAAGATCGTGTGGGAGAATAGAAGGACCTGTGGATTGCGTTTCTATCAGAGATTCCAAAAGGGAATCAAATGAGCCTCTTCGGCTCAAGGAGACAGAAGGAACGATCCTGTGGGCGGACGTAGTAGACGTCTGTCATCAATAGAACTCTTTCTGTCTCACTATCACTGACTCCATATTCATTTGATGATGAGATGTCTTCTTTGGTGCATAAGCTTTTCTTGAAAACTTTCTTTGTGGTTCTTTTTCCTTTATATGTTTGTTTTCCTTTTGAGTAACCTTCATTATTTATCTTTTTCTTATAAGAACATTTGTTAGAAAAATGACCGATACCATCGCAATTAAAACAAATTAAAGGAATCTTACCTCTATACCTACCGTTGGTTCCCTTGTTTAGTCTTTTGACAAAGTTGGCCACTTATTCATCATCTTCCAAGACGTCATTGTTGTTGCTATGTTCTTCTTTTTTCCTTCCCTTTTGATTTGAATTTTTGGATCCTTTGAAGTCTGCTTCTTTTATATCTGGATTTTCCTGTTCAGTTCTCATTTCATATGTTGTGAATATTCCATGTAATTCATCCATGCTTATTGATTTTAGATCTGATCTTTCTTCTAGTGTTGATATCTTATGGTCAAATGTCATAGGAAGAGATCTTAGTACTTTTTGAACAATTAGAGATTCTTTGATTTATTCTACCAATCATATGATTGCATTTACTATTTCATCAACTCATAAAAAGTAATATGCAATATTCTCATCTTCCTTCATCTTAATTTTTTCAAACTGACCTATGTAAGTTTGAAGCTTTGTTGCTTTGACTTTTGAATCTCCTTCATAAATATTTTGAAGTTTGTCCCAAATCTCTTT
This sequence comes from Picea engelmannii, assembly GCA_009831015.1. Taxonomy (NCBI): domain Eukaryota; kingdom Viridiplantae; phylum Streptophyta; class Pinopsida; order Pinales; family Pinaceae; genus Picea; species Picea engelmannii. Next base: position 662,382 of record ML779322.1, read on the forward strand.
AGCGGATTTACAATGTGAAACTTTGGTGAATACTATTTCACTAAGACCATTCAAAAGTGCATTTTTGGCTTTGGAATTATTCTAATCGAGTTTCACTGCTTTTCCATTTGTTGGTGGAACTCGTGGTGTTGTGTATCCATCTACAATTGATTTCCAAATTTCAAATCCCTATGCCTGTATATATGTTTTCATCCTTATGCTCTAAAATGCATACTTATGTCCATTGAACTATGATATTCCATTTTTATACAAGTTGTTTCTCTCCATGATCTACCTTTCAGTGGTTAAACTGATTTATGAAGGAACCTTCTCTAATACCAATTGTTGGATTACTAAGAGGGGGGGTGAATCAATAATAGAGAAATTTAATCATTTTTAACCATATAATCCAAGTGTTATATCAATGTAGCATTATCATCTAATAACTGCAGAGTAAATAAGAAATGAACAAATGAACAATCATACACATGCATAGTAAACCAATGTTTTATGTGGAAACCCAAAGTGGGAGAAAACCACGTAATGATTTTTCTTATATGTCTTGAAGAATTACATTAATTGGAAGCACCAACTTTTTTTTTTTTTCAAGATGCAACTGGAAGGAGGCTCCAAACCCCTTCTTTCTCAGGCTACAACCTGAGGGAATCTCCAACTCTCCTATTCTTTGGCTACAATGAGAAGGAGGCTACAACCCGAAGGAGGCTATAACCCCCTATGTTCTATGACTACAACCGGAAGGTGGATACAACCACCTATCCTTGTCCCATCCAACAACCATGAAGTAGAAGTAGAATGATGGAACCACTGTCACACTATCACTGTGAGATATATCGATGTAAACCTGTACCAATAAGCCTGAACCATGCATCAACCATGCATCAACCTGTACCTCAACCTGTAATCAACATGTACCATAAACAAGTGCATCAACCATGCACCAACCTGTAATCAACATGTACCATAAACAAGTGCATCAACCATGCACCAACCTGTAATCAACATGTACCATAAAAAAGTGCATCCAACCATGTACCAATCATGTACCAATCATGTCTCAACTACTCATCAACTGTAACTCATCAATATGTACCAACATTATCAACTATACACCTCATGTATGTGCCAACTCATCATCTACTTGTCTCAACCATGTACCCAACATGTACCTTAACCAAAAACCCTCATCAATTTCATCATCCAAATATTATTTGTAACTTTGTAATATACATGGTGTATATGATCACATACCTACAAACCCTCCTTAACTTTCACAACAAGAGACTAGCATTTTCATCAAACGTTTCTTTAGTCTCACATGACTAGTTTGGGATTAGTCAACAACCCTAACTTGAAATAATCATAGCTATGTACCTGTAATGAATAAATATATGAAAATAGTACACAATGTTCTTCAGTTTTTTTTATGCAATTTCTCTAGGTGACACTACTTGGGACCTCTCAAAAAAGTAGTTATAGAAAAAATGGAATACCTTGATGAATTCTGGCTTATTCTAGAGAGCGACATTGTAGAGCATGCCCTGCACGGAATATTTTTTGAATGAATATGAAAATTTTACACATAATACTATAGACTATACCCTAACCAACACATTTGGTCTTACTAAATTTGGATCTTTAATGAATAATTTATGACTTTTTTACTCGAAACACATGTTTTAGACTACTTTCAGGACTAGCCACAAACCCTATTTAGCACATAATGTAACTCAAAAAATACAATGACCCACAAGCTGAATTATTTTACCACAGATACTTGGATATGTTTCCTCAATGGACTATCAATTTCACGGTGTGAATAATTCTAGAAAAAAAGTTATTTCTAAAATGGTGAGATGACTTGTAAATAACATACCTTAGAAAAAAACATCAAAATAATTTATCCTCGAATTCCGACCTTTTTTTCTTCACCTTCCCTCTGAAATTTGGCTTATATATCCTTTGGTTACCTCAGTAACCTATAGATATTAAATATTCTCAAGTGTGATATGAAATGAGAGAGCCTTTCCTCTTATTTATACTCTCCAAGTAGCTTCCTTAGAAGCATCTTCTAGGTTACTTTGCCCAGTTTCCTTATTTTATTGTTAACCCACTTCTAAATTCTCCATTAAATTTATTATTTAAATAATTTATTTTGTATTCAATTTGAATTGTACTACAATAATCAATTCACTTTATTATTTAACTTCTAAAATCTCTTAAACCACTTTGACTACTTTGACCTTTTTGGGCTTCTAGATGACATATGAGGGTCCTCCAACTTCGTAAGGCCATAACTCTCAAACCGTGAGGAGCTACGTGACATTCCACATACCACCAGAAATGGAATGACATGTACTATCCATATGGAATAGTATTACCTAAAAATATATCAAAAAAAAATACTAATATCCATCAAACAAACTTGGGTCCATTACCCAAACTTGGGTTCTCCATCTTGTCATGGCCACAACTCTCTAACCGTGAGGAGTTATGTGACGTTCCACATACCACTGGAAATGGAATGACATGTACTATCCATATATAATAGTATTACCTTAAAATATATTAAAAATCATACCATTATACATGAAACATCCTAGGGTCCATTATCCAAACCTTTGTGCTACGAGAATTCACTACCAAACTTTCTTCAAGGGTTGACATCAATGATAACCAACCTTGATCAACACCAAATGCTACTGAAATTCCATGAGGAGTCAAATAGCCATTGGAAATACCACATATAAGATACCAAAAGAAATATCTTAAAATTGTATATCCAATGACATTGATTTGGTAGAAATATGATAACCTTGTGAAAATATATGAACTTTGTAGTCTCGCCACCATCACAAAAAACTCGAAAAATGGTTGATTTAATATCAGCAACATATTCACTTCCGGAGCTCTAATTCATACAATTGGTTTTTGAAATTGGGTGAAATTTTGAGAGGAATTCATATGTGTAATTGGTTTGGGAAAATTCATCCCCATGTGCTACAAAAATCTACAAAATCGCGCAGTCATCCATGCAAAAACATGAAAATTTATAGATTTTAAAATGTCGATAACTTCACATCCCAGACTCCATTTTCGACAATTTTTTTTTTTTGTTTTAAATTGGTTTTTCTTCCAAGAATAACTCATATCTACAACCGTTTTCTGCAAAATTTTCACATAAATCTACATAAATTTTCCAGAGTGTTGCGACCCTCTTTTTCTACCAATTTTTAAGTACCATAATACACTTGAATACAGAACACCACAAATATTCAGAGACAATATAGAAAACACCCACTTTATTATTATGAAAACCCTTAGAGTAGGTAAACACCATACAATGGATCCTATTATGGAAGGGATCCTCTCATGTTCACTTTCTTCTTCGAGGGGGAAACCTCCTAATGAGATACATGCTCCAAATACAATACTTCTTCTTGACTCCCATTACATTGCTTGAAAACCTTTATATAATGCTACCAACCACCTAAGAATATTCTAGAGGAGGAGCCTTGTAGAAGTGGAACCTTATAAGAAGTCCTATTGCATTTATTATGTTCATACTAATATATTTAAATACCAATATGGGCCTTATTTAATAATATAGTGGGCCTATTCCACCTTACATTGAATGACCTCCACTATTATCACTATGGGCCCTTCGGCCCCAACCATTACCTCTCTAGCTCACTATGGGTCGAATGGTCCATATTGATAATAGTGGAGTCCATTCAATATAAGGTGGACTAGGTCCACTATATTATTAAATAAGGCCCACTATAGTAGTTACATATATTAGTATGAACATAATAAATGCAAGAGGACTTACTAAAAGGTTCATCTTCTAGAAGGTTCCTCCTCTAGAATGGTTTTAGGTGGTTGGTAGAATTATATAAAGGAATTCAAGAAATGTAATGGGAGTCAAGAATAAGTATTTTATTTGGAGCATGTATCTCATTAGGATTTTTTCCCCTTGAAGAGGCAAGTGAACATGAGAGGATCCCTTCCATAATAGGATCCATTGTATGGTGTTTCCCTACCCTAAGGGTTTTCATAATAATAAACTGGGATTTTTTCTATATTGTTTCTGAATCTTGTGTGGTGATTTTATATGTATATCTTTGTTAATTCACAATTTGTATTAGATCACTTTCTTCGACGAGAAAAAAAGGGGCAAAGTTTTATTGTTATTTTCTATTTTTGCATATTTTTTCAAGAAAAAAAGGAGGGCCGCGACATTGGAAAATTCTTGTAGATATATGTGTGGAATTTGCAGAAAAATGGTTGTATATATGAGTTCCTCTTGCAAAAAAAACCAATTTCAAAATAAAAATCATTTGAGACGGAGTCTGCAAAGTGAAGTTATCTTCATTTTAAAATCTTTTATTTTTCAGGGTTTTTCCACAAATGACCACACAATTTTGTTGATTTTCATGGCACTTGGGGCTGAATTTTCCTAAATAAATTCCACTTATGAGTTAATATTTAAAAAACAACCCATTTCAAAAAAACTAAATCGATTGAATTGGAGCTTTGGAATTAAAGATATCATTGATTTAAAATCAACCATTTTGGGGGGTTTTCGTGACAACGGTGGGACTACAAAGCTCATAACTTTTGACAATGTGCTCATATTTCTACCATATTCGTGCCATTAGATAGTGTATTTTAAAAAAACTCTTTTGATATATTATATGTGGTGTTTCTAATGAATATTCAACTCCTCAGGGAATTACAACAATAGTTGGAAGATTTTCCAACATAACTCAATAGAGAATTTCAGATGGTGAGACAAGTGTGCAAGAGATCACTCTCGTAATGTAAGAGAGGTTTATTATGTTGGGAATCATGGATGAGTAAAATCAAGAATCCTATGCTTGGTATGATTTTGAGGCCGCTTGTGATGATGTGTATATGGATAGTTGTCATTTATGGGATGACAACCACTTTCATATTTTATATGATGACTCTAATCCACCATATACAAAGAACATCAATGTGACAAATCTAGAGCCAATTATGAATTCTAGTGTCTTGTATGCATATTCTATAGTGGTATTGTTCCTTCCAGATTCAACTTCGACTCTTTCCAACTATGTGGATGGATCTACATATTTGGATCCACATGATCAATGTAGATATTTGGAGCATCATTTTCAACTAGTTCCTGAGTTTTATATCTTCAGTGTGGAGTTCACATGAGAACTTGGACATGGACCCAAGTTTACAGTGTTGGTTCGACTAATTCAGTATGGTGGCTCCCATTTCTACATGGGACCCGAGTTCTCCAGTCTACTTCAACACTATGGTCCACACTTATCAATGGGACACTGGTATATGGTTATACACCCTCATAACAAGCATTTATGACAATGATTTCATTAAGGGGGGTGGAATGTAGTGTAGCTATAGAGGTAATGGGTGGGGCTGAAGGGCCCATAGTGATAATAGTGGAGGCCATTCAATGTATAGTGGACTAGGTCCACTATATTATTAAATAAGGCCCACAATGGTAGTTAGATATATTAGTATATAAATAATAGATGTAAGAGGACTTACTATAAGGTTCTACTTCTATAATTTTACTCCATTAGAATGTTCTTAGGTGGTTGGTAGAACTATATAAAGGGGTTCAACAATGTAGTGGGGACAAGAAGAGAAGTTTTATATTTGGAGTGTGTATATCATTAGGATATTTCCCCCTCGAAGAGGCAAGTGAACAAGAGAGTATATCTTCCATAATAGGATCCATTGTATGGTGTTTCCCTACCCTACAGGTTTTTCATAATAATACAGTGGTATTTTTTCTATATTGTTCTCTGTGTCTTGTGTAGTGATTATATTTGCAGATATTTGGTACTTAATAGAATTAAGTTTGTAATCTAATCCATGTCAATGTATTAGGGATTTGGATGTTGTGAAATCATATATATTGTGTTTGTAAATGGTGAATATAATACAATGAGATTTATAGGTGTCGCTATAAACATTTGTTGGTTTTCCTTGTTAAGGGTTTCGAGGGTAAATTTCAGAGTACTATGTGTGAATGTTGTCATTTTCTTTTTGTTTTATAAAGAATTTGTGTGTATTACTATACTGTAAAGGTTTAAAATGTACATTTGGTATCATAAAACTTATTGGATTCAAGGATATTCCTTTGTTTCTAAGGGATAGGTTATGTTGGGTTTGTGATAAACGCAGTTTCAATGGAATCTCTATAGTGGTGATTCTTGTGGTGAAAGAAAATGTCAAGCGGTTCTAGAATAGAGATCAAGAAATTTAACGAGAAAATATTTGAGCTTTGGAAGTTGAATATGGAGGATATTTTGGTAGACAAAGAGGAGTGGGTCATTTTGGATCCCTGTACTGCACCTACATGCATGTCTATGGAAGACTAGATGAAGTTAGATAGGAAGGAAAAAAGAATAATCTAGTTGTGTCTTTCAGATTTAATGTAAACTGAGTAGATTGAGAGAAGCTACAAGTGAGTTACAACTAAGGAATTATGGTATAAGTTCAAGGCTTTGTACTCATCTAAGTCACTAGTTAAAAAAAAAATTCCTTTGGAAGAAGTTGTACCTCTTGAATATGAATGATGAAGACTTAGTAACAAAGCAACTAAATTCCATCAATATTGTGGTGAGTGAATTGTTTTTCTATCGACATTAAAATTTTCGTTGAAGATAAGTGCATTAGTTTATTATGTTCTTTTCCATATTCATTGGGTAGTCTGGTTTCATCTATTGGAAGTAATGCAACCACATTAAATTTTTATGATTTGGTCTCATCCTTGCTATCTAAAAAAATGAGGAGGAAAACCATGGTATCCAAAGCATGGATGCCTTATCTGTAAGAGGATGTTCCCTGGATAGAAATACAAATAATTCCTTAGTGAGATATATAAATATATAGGTATATCTAAATCTCAAGGAAAATCATTAAGGAAATGTGGGAAATGTAGTAAAATTGGGCTTTACAAGAAGGATTGTAGATATAAAAGTGTTAAGAGAGGGAAGGGATCCGATGATGTTCCTTCCATACAAAGTAAGGAATCCTCAAAAGAAGGATGGGATGTGTACTTGGATTCTTCCAGCACACATGTAGATCATGATGTATAGATGATCGATTCATGTGCTTCTTTTCATTTGACTCCCCATAGGGAGTGGTTTTGTGAATATGAAAAGTATAATGAAAGTGACATTTTCCTAGGATATTAATCGACATCCAAAATTATAGGACACATAAAGTTCAATTTGAAAATCAAGGATGGAAGTATTATAACACTCTCTAGTGTTTTTCACATTCTATATCTTTCCAGAAACTTGATATATGTAAGTAATATGAGTGATTTAGGTCTACATACCATATTTGAAAAGGAAAATGACAAAAGTTTGAGGATAAATGGTGATGATGAGGGGAGTTCAGAAAAAAAAATTGTACAAGATGTTGGGAAGCACTATCAATAATGGGTCTAATTATTATGTTGTGCCTAAGGATGGAAATGAATAAAACCAAACCCTTATGTCCTGTAGAGAAAATATAATGTTGTGTTAATAAAGACTGGGACATATTGGAGAGAAGGGACTTCGAGCACTACATGGTAAAGGAATGGTTGAAGTTAAGTCTAGTTGCACACTGGATTTTGATTTCTGTGAACATTGCATATATGGTAAACGTCATTAGGTAATATTATGACCTGGTGCCACAAGACCAAAGGGAATCTTAGAGTTAGTAAAAGAAGATGTGTTTGGACCTATGCATGTTCCATCACTTGGTAAATATATGTACTATGATTCATTAATTGATGCTTTTCAAGGAATACATGGATTTACTTCCTTTAAAATAAATATGACGTATTTGATAAATTTAAAGAGTTTAAGGCTCTTGTGGAGAATCAAACAGAGAAGAAAATAAAGGTGTTAAGGACAGATAATGGTGGAGAGTTTTGTGGGAATGTATTTGAGGAATTCTATAAGAATTTTAGTATAGAAAGGAAGAATAATAATCCATACACACCTCAATATAATGGGGTTGTATACAAGATGAATATGAAACTGATGGAAAAATCAAGGAGCATTCTCGGTGGTGTCGGGTTAGGACAATAAATCTGGGTCGAGGTAGTGGGTACTTCGTGTTGTATGGTAAATAGATCACCCTCATCAATATTGGTGGAAAAACATCCTTTGAGGCATGGATTAATAAGAATCCATCGCTTGAACATCTCAAACTATTTGGTTGTGATGTTTATTTACATGTTGCAAAGGAAAATTGGAGTATGATGGATAATATAGCTAAAAAGTGTATCTCTATTGGTTATAAATATGACATAAAAGGTTGTAAACTTTGGAAACCAAAAAATAAGAAGACTATTTACAGTGAGGATGTTGTCTTTAGAGAGGTTAAATATGTTCCCAAATAGGAAGTCTTATCAAAGGAAAAAGAACCAATGATAATAGAGTTTGAGTTGGAGGGTGAAGAATTTGACATAATAGAAGAACATGAATAAGAAGAAGAAGAATAACCTCATACTCTAGTATTGAGGAGATCAGTTTGGGAAAGAAGGAAACCAAAAAGGTATACTCCACCTATTTTTTTCTCTATTTTTTGTTTATCTATTACCGATGATGATCCTATAATTCTTAGGGAAGCAGTGGATTCAGAGGATGGTAAACTCTGGAAGAAGGTCGTTCTTGAAGAAATGGTGACCTTGGACAAAAATGAGGCTTGGGATCTATTTGAGTTGTTGGATAGAAAAACGCTCGTTGGTATCAAATGGGTGTTTAAGAAGAAGTTGAATGAAAAAGGTAAAGTGGAGAAGTATAAATATTTCCTAGTAGTAAAGGGATATTCCAGGTAGAAGGAATTCATTTTGGTGACATATTTTCTCTTGTTGAAAAATTGACTTCTATTAGATTTCTTTTATATGTTGTCATTGATTTTGATCTTGAAGTATAATAGATGGATGTAAAGACAACATTCATACATGGGGATATTCAATAATCAATATACATGAAACAACCAAAACTTTTTGTAGTGAAGGGTAAGAAAAAGTTGGTTTGCAAGGTGAAAAAGTCCATGTATGGGTTAAAGCAATATCCAAGGATGTGGCATCAAAAGTTTTATACTTATATTTTGGGACTTGGCTTCATAAAAAGAAAACATGATCACTGTATGTATTTTAAATTAGTTGGTTATCATTTTATTTATGTGGTTATGCTTTTTGATGATATCATTGTTGATGATTGAAAACAACAAGGAAATAATCAAGAAGGTAAAAAATATTTTGTCTTCTAAATTTGATATGGAAGATGTTGGTGATACAAATTTCATTTTGGGAATGGAAATTAAAATACATAGGGAAAATAGGAAACTCTATTTGAATAAGAGGAAATATGTTGAGACAATATTCTAAATGTTTAATATGAAAGAATGTAAATTGGTCAAGCTCCCTATTGTTAGAAAAACAGGACCGTGGAGCAATAAAATAAAACAAATGCAGAAACAAAACACAGAAGACACACAATACAAGAGAGACACAGATTTACGTGGTTCACCCAGTGTGGGCTACGTCCACCAGAGAAATTGCCAGGTCCTTCCTTTATTATTATCCAGCAAATGAAGGGATACAACCTACAGAAAAACCCGATGTACCTTCCTCTTCTTTCTCTCGCAATCTCCTCGCTTAGAATACAATATTCACCATCATCCATAGCCACAATACATTTCCCTCATAAAAGAGGGTTGCCTTCTAGGGAAAAAAACCCTAACATAATCTCTACTGTTAGATCTACGACCTTATAATGAATGGTCCAGATTTGCAATGAAATTACAATATATTTTTACAAGGCAATTTTTTCTTTGGGGGCTTTGCCCTCGAACCCTCACTGGGGGCCCGCTTTCCCCCAGACCCCCCAGCCGAGGGGATAGCCCCCCTGGACCCCGCAGAGGGGGTACCCCCCCTCTTCACTCCCCCGCGTGGAAGAGTGTACATACTTCTGGGGTGTAAATACTTCATGGGGTATAAACATGGCTGAAAACAAGGACCTCTGAATCAGGAAGATAATCAGGCTCCACAACCAACAATATCCCACTTGGAGACTGATCTCAACAACTCCACCACTGTTATATATGCTGGACTCTGAACCTTCTTGGACCTAGAAAATTTCTCATCTTCATCTTCATTATTGAAGACCAATTGAAACTGAGCAAGAACTCAGTTTCTCCCTGGTTACTCTCTTTGTTAACATGTCTGCAGGATTTTGGCTAGTGTGTATCTTTTCCAGCTTCAATTGTCCATCTTCCAAGGCGGATCATATGAATTGGTACCTCAACTGTATATCCTTACTCTTCTAATGGAAGGTTGAGTTCTTTTCAAGGTGAATGGCACTCTAACTGTCATAGTACAACCAACTGTTCTCTTGCTTCTTTCCCAATTCCTCCATAAACCTTTGTAACCAAATCATCTCTTTACTAGCCTCTGTAGTAGAAATATACTCTGCCTTTGTTGTTGAAAGTGCGACAACCTTTTTTAGTTTTGAAATCCAACTTACTGTTGTTCCACCTATAGTAAAAACATACCCTGTGGTGCTCCTCCTGCTGTCTTTATCACCTGCTATATCTGAATCAACATATCCCTGTAGAAAAGTGTCTGAACCTCTAAAACATAATGCATGTGTAGTAGTACCTCTCAAATACCTGGGAATCCACTTTACTGCCTCCCAATGTTCTTTACCTAGATTGTTCATATACCTGCTCACAACTCCCACTGCATGTGCAATATCTGGTCTTGTGCAAACCATTGCATACATCAAGCTACCAACTACTGATGAATAAGGGACCCTGGACATGTATTCTATCTCCTCCTGTGTCTTGGGACACATTTCCTTAGTTAATTTGAAATGGCTGGCCAAGGGTGTACTAACTGGTTTTGCATTCTGCATTCTAAACCTCTCCAACACCTTCTCTGTGTACTCACCCTGAGACAATGTCAGTTTGCGATTATTCCTGTCTCTTGTTATTCTCATGCCAAGGATTTTCTTTCCAGCACCCAAATCCTTCATCGCAAATGAATTGGCTAATTTCTTCTTGAGAACATTTATATCCTTCATATTAGTCCCTGCAACAAGCATGCCATCTACATTCAATAGCAAGATAATAAAGCTTCCATTTTCTTTCTTTTTAAAATAAACACAGTGATCAAAATGACATCTAATACAACCCTGTTATGTCATAAACCTGTCAAACCTCAAATACCACTACCTTGGAGCTTGCTTTAGGCCATACAATCTCTTCTTCAACCTGCATACCAAATTCTCCTCCCCTTTGACCTCATACCCTTGTGGCTGCTGCATATAAATCTCTTCCTCCAAATCCCCATGGAGAAAAAATGTTTTTACATCTAACTGTTCAAGATGCAAATCTTCTACTACCACAAGACTTAAAATAGTCCTAATTGAAGTCATTTTAACAACAGGAGAAAATATTTCATCAAAATCTATACCTTTCTTTTG
>ML779322.1:675506-695871 GCA_009831015.1 Picea engelmannii
AAAGAATCAAAGCATCTTGTAACACATCACCTGTTACATTTGCTTCCTGATTTCTCTCTTGTTGTCCATCTCTTTGTTTCTTTGGAGCTCTGCAATCTTTCTTCAGATGTCCTTTCTTCCCACAATTCCAACACTCTATCTTTTCAAGTCTGTATTTGGATTTGCCCTTCCTAGAATTTCCACGGTTTCCTGAGCCCTTTCCTCTATCCTTTTGTCTTCCCCTGTTCTCCATGTTCAATACATTTCCTGATGTCTCACCTGTGTTTTTCTGTCGCATTTCCTCACTAAGGATAACACCAACAAAATCATCAAATTTTAAAGTATTTGAACCAGAGACAGAGTTACTTACAACCATGACCAAGCCATTCCATCTTTCTGGCAATGAGCACAAGATTGGAAGAGCCCTAACCCCATCATCAAAGTCCACTTTTACAGAACTTAGTTGATTAGTAACCGTATTAAATTCATCTAAATGATCTGCAACAGACCCACCTTCTGACATCTTCATATTAAATAATCTCTTCATTAGAAATACCTTATTCGATGCCGAGGGTTTTTCATACAATTTGGCCAATGCATCCATCAAACCCTTCGTTGTCTTTTCTTTCGAAATATTGAAAGACACCAACGCTGTCAGGCTCAGTCGTATCATTCCTAGAGACTTTCTGTCAAGAATATCCCATTCTTCATCCTTCATGGCCGTCATCTTCTTTGCTACTCCACTCAATGGTAGGAATAGATCCTTCTAATATAAATAGTTTTCCATATGCATCTTCCATAACTGGTAGTTTTGGCCATTAAATTTCTCGACCCTAAACTTTCCATCTTCCGACATTGCTCCCACTCAAACTAGGAACCCTCTTTTCTTGTGAGTTAACATAGCTCTGATACCAGTTGTTAGAAAAACAGGACTGCAGAGCAATAAAATAAAACAAATGCAGAAACAAAAAACAAAAGACACACAATACAAGAGAGACATAGATTTACGTGGTTCACCCAGTGTGGGCTACATCCACCAGAGAAATTTCCAGGTCCTTCCTTTATTATTATCCAACAAATGAACAGATACAACCTACAACAAAACCCGCTGTAACTTCCTCTTCTTTCTCTCAAAGTCTCCTCTCTCAGAATACAATATTCACCATCATCCATAGCCACAATACATTTCCCTCATAAAAGAGGGTTGCCTTCTAGGGAAAAGAACCCTAACATAATCTCTACCATTAGATCTGTGACCTTATAATGAACGGTCCTTATTTACAATGAAATTACAATATACTTTTACAAGGCAATTTTTTCTTCGGGGGCTTCGCCCATGAACCCCCACTGGGGGCCTGCTTGCCCCCAGACCCCCCATCCGGGGGGATAGCCCCCCCGGATCCCACAGAGGGGGTACCCCCCCTCTGCACTCCCCCGCGTGGAAGAGTGTACATACTTCTGGGGTGTAAATACTTCATGGGGTATAAACACGGCTGAAAACAAGGACCTCTGAATCAGGAAGATAATCAGGCTCCACAACCAACACCTATTAATGTAGGTGTAAAGTTATCTACAAATGAATGTTCCAAGACACATGAAGATGAAGAGGACATGTATTGTGTTCCTTATGCTAGTGTTGTAGGTAGTTTGATTTATGTAATTGGATATACTAGACTGGACATTGAACATTAAGTGTGCGTTTTGATCAGGTATATGTCAAAACCATGGAAGGAGCATTGGAAATATATAAAGAGAGTTTTTAGGTATTTATGTGGCACTACAAATTATGGAATTTACTACCAATGAAGACCTCGTGTAGATAGAGTGTTGGAAATACATGTATTTTTTGACACAAAGTATACTGGAGAGATGGATCATAGAAGGTATACAAGTGGTTATGTTTTTAACTTATTTGGAAGAGAAATCAATTGGATGAGAAAGACATAATCTATGGTGGCACTCTCAACTACAAAAGATAATAATGTGGGTAATAATTTTGTATGGTTATAGAGGTTTTGTTTAGGTATTGGGTTTGTACAACAAGTTGTAAGGTTATATTTTGATAGTTAAAGTGAAATATTTCTAGCAAAGAACTCGACTTATCATTCTAAGATAAATCACATTGATGTTTAGTATCACTTTGTGAAAAGCATGGTTGAAGAAAAGGTGTTTTTGGTGAATTTGGACACTTCGAAGAATATTACGAATTCATTGACAAAGTCTATAAGCACTAATAATTTCTCCTAGTGTAGAGAAGCAATGGGCATTGTTTCCTTGATTTTTTTATCATGTAATACTTGGACCCCTTGTATGCAAAGAAAACAACAAGTGGGGGAATGTTGGGTATGTGTTGTATTATTTTTAAAATTATACTCTTGCACGATGCATATGTGATGGAATTAGTGGGGGCGTGTAAACCCACCTTGTCCCGAGGGGGGAGGGGGGGGCTACTATCCCCCTTGAAAAAACAAATTGAGTGGTTTTGGCACACAACTTTCCAAGCCACAATTTTGTAATTTTGTTTAAGTAATTAAGGTTGTAATATAATCTAGGTCAATGGATTAAGGTTTGGATACCACAAAATTATATCTATTGTATTTGTAAATGGTGAAGATATTACAATGAGAGCCAATAGGTGAAACTCTAAACATTTGTTGGTTTTCCCATTCAAGGGTTTTTAGGGTAAATTTCTAATTAATATGTGTGAATGATATTGTTTTATTTATATTTTATAAATAATTTGTGTGTGCATTTGTTACATAATTTTCTATCCTATGAAAAGGGTTAAAAATGGAAACACAGAGATAACTAACTCAATCCCAAAGTAGAAAAAATGAACTTTAATGTAACTACCAAGTAGTTATGAACTACTCATCTGGAATAACAAATCTTGAAGAAGATTCCCATTGGAAGGTCTCTACTCAGGTCTCTCACTCCAAGATACACTTGGATGATATACACAGAAGAAATAACAAGTTTGTGAGTAAAGTAGAAACAAGAAATCAAATTTAACTACCTTAACTAACAAAGATCCACAATCAATTTCCTACCAAATAATTGTGATTGAACATAATGAAATACATAAAATACACAAAATTGGAGGAGGGAAACAAGAGAGTTCTATATTAATTAAATCAATAGAAAAGCATGGAATACATTCACCTGATCCTTCGTTTTTAGTACCACCTGGAACCACTATTTCAATTCCTCCTCTCGGGCCACTGAAGGTAGATTCTCCTCTACAATACTAACTCAAGGAAAGTATGAGAAAGATAAGTAGTCTATTTCTTCAAAAAATATAATATGGGAAAGGATGATGGAAACAAGGATTTCCAAGACGGGAAATGGCCTTAAAAACTCAGGAATACATTGGTTGCATATTTGAACATTAGTTTGGTAGCATAAAGATGATTATTAGGTTCTCCCCCTCTCCTTCACCTTAAGGCTCTATCTATACCAAGGATTTATGGTTGGGGTATTTATGCATGGAAAATAGAAGGTAAATAACCGTGAAAACCTATAAACTTTGACCAAAAATGTGCATTTTATGCACATTTATATTTTTTGGTGCATTATGAAGGAATATATTCTTTTCCAATGAGAAAGTATCATATACATGTGTTCCTGGATCAAAAGAACCAGACATATTTCCAAAAGGTGTTTTTGAAGAGATTTAAGAGGAATTTTAGTTTGAAACTACAATTTGATTAGGGATCAAGTCTAATGGATGCATCTTAAGCATATGGGGTGGGAAAACATGCTATACTAGATGTCCCATAATGTGTTAGGTTATAAGGGAATCCGATGACTGAAATACATTAACATATATATGAGGAAGTTGTGTAGTGGGCCTAGAAAGAGTTCACCAAACAACAGACCAGAACGATACCTGCAAAAGAAACCAAGTATGAGATAATTCTCTTCCTGAGTTAGGCATATGCATGCTTAGGTATAGAAAATCATGGAAACCAAATCAATTACACTGAAGATCCATGAAGTATATATAAGCAGTGATTATGACCAAGAAAATGAATACAGAATGGATCCATGTCAAAATATACCATAACCATGATTAGATACATAGCAGATGTATGTATCAATATATAAGAGGAGGATAATTGGAAACAATGAAATGATTAAACTGATCTTCCAAAAATACTAATGTAAAATATGTGAGTGGTACAGTCTTATGTAACTCGAGAAAAATCATAAAAGAGGTTATGCTACAATAGAATCATGGTCTTCAAAACAAACCCACAAAAGGTACGATTCTTCACCATGTGAATATATGATTTGATCTAGAACATGGGAGGCACTATTTGATTACTAGTAATCTAAAAATTATCTTTAAAGACTTGGTTCAGTTTTAAGCATGTGTTCAATTACGATTTATGAAATTAAGGAAATAAGAAAAACTTAATGAAAGAATATTGCATCCATCATAAATAATGTAGATCATAAAGTAAGCATAAATAAGAACAAACCATAACAAGAAGGTTATTAATGGAGTTCGTCAAGATTGCCTATGTCTCTGGGCCTTTGTCTCAATGGGGGAGGATTTATTATTAATCTTAAATGCTTCAAACGTACATCAAAATTGCATAAAAAATATTACAAGTTGGTCTAGCTATGATCTTCTCTACCTCAAAAATCCAACACAACTGATGACACTGAAAAAGGCTGAGTGTAGCTCCTAGAATTGGCCTCCAAAGTTCTCTTCCTCAATGGATTCCCTGCATAAACAATGGCTTCAAGATTCACAAAATCATCATCATTCTACTAATATGAACCCCCTTTAGCTATCAATAACCTCTATTTTATATATAATTTCATTTGGGGATCATATCCCAACTTCCTCCTAAGATATGGCCTCAAATCGGGCTCCAGATCCTCCAAAAATGGGCAAAATCCTCCAAAATCAACATAAAAAATCATAAAAATCCATATAATATAGTGTAAACCCACATTTGGAAAACATTGGGCGCACTAGCCCCTCTACGCTAGCTCTTGGTCGTATGGGGTGCTACCATATGGACTCGAGCTGAGTGTTGGTGAGTTGGCCCCTAAACTTTCGTTGCTAGGTCACATGGCTCCATGCGTTCAGGCCTTAAACTCTCCACATGCCCCACCTTCCGGTCTTGGCCCCTAGTCTATAGCCCCTGTTGACCGGGGCTTATCCCAAAAATCCCACCAAATGAAACTTTTATATATAATATGCGATATTGAATACAAGGAATGCATGTAGGGTGATCAATTGGTGATTGTTCCGAAGACACTGGCTATAGAGGAGGTCTCATATTCAACTTTCACGGAGGCAAAACAATTTTTTGGCCCAGCCAACATTGATTGAATTCGGGGTTCCATGTGGCACCCTCTAATTGGGCCAAGTGTCACCCTGTGATTGGATTGTACATTTCAGTCAATGACACAATCAATGCATAGTCAACACCACGTCACTGTCCTGTCATCCTGCCACATCACTGTCATACAACCACGTGTTGTACCCTGAGCCTACCACATCATCATCCGTACAAATAAGTTACCTACCCATTCAGTTGCCACATCATCATTTGTACATCCACATCACCCTGCCAGGCATCATATGTAATGCCACCTATCATATGTATTGTCATGTGTCGGCCTATCATTGGGCCACATCAACATCTGTATAGTGCCACATGTCAATTTTTTATTGGTCCACATAAGCCTCTAAAAATGCCAAAAATGAGTGACATGTGTCACCTCCTCATTCTACCACATGTCCCTACTAACATCATCACGAAATCATGTTGATGTCAACTATCTTACTACTGACATCAGTAATACGACCTATTGACTTTGACTAGTTGACGTTTTTTCATGTTTGGGAAATCGATCAGAATGTGATAACTTTCGCATCAATGTCCATTTTTGGAAAAAATTATATGTCTGGAATTGGCACGAAGAGTCTAATGCAATGGCGCTGGTTTCTTCCAATTCCAAGAACTTTTATTTTTAGGCCTTCTCGGATCCCTTTTGGATCAACCAGTCATTGATTTATATAGTTAAAAAACGTGAGACAAACCATTGATAATGATAATGGGAATCGAGGTACGTATTACATTCTAACAAGTGTGAATAAATGGGATGAAATCGAACAATTGTATAATCCATCGATTGATGGACATTGATATATTCCTACTATGAATAGTGAGGGATAGTGCCACTGATGACTGCAATCCCCAAGGTACTATAAATACTCTAGATCCCCATACCAAAGAAAATGAGTTGTAGTTGATGGGAAGAGAGCCACGAGAAGGAGGGAATTAAGGCCTCCCCCATCATCCAATGTGAGGAAACAAAAGGTAAATTATTTTGAAGGTCTCAAATGAAAATATGGAAGGTAACATCACCGAGTACATCTATCACATGCACCAGATGGAATAGTGGATAGAAAATACCCTCTAAGAAATGGTCGATAATCAAAACCATTGACAGAGGTGAGCAATTCCACTAATGATGAAAATGGAATCCAAGATACTTCATGAATCCCAAAGTGTGAATAAAGGTTTGGATATTGAACACATGGGAAACTACTCAGTCAGTGTCCATTGATGAAATTCCATCTATTGAGCGCAAGGTAACCTGTCAATGATGAAAATAGGCCAAGGGTGTTACTCTAGGTCAATCTCTTAGAACATTGCATCGTAGTTGACAAGAGTTGACTCACCAGCAAGAAATCAATGAAGACCTTCCATATTGGAATGAATATAGGATAGAGATACTTATTGATACCAAGAGTGACTTGAAAACCATGAAGGTCAACATGATAAGTAAAACATTATGAGGAATGGCCGAAATAGGATAAAACTTCCCTTGAACATAAGCACAACACAAAAGTGACTTAGGAAACAATGATATATGTCTATGACATAGGAGGAATCTATTGAATCTCCATAGTGACTAGAAGAGTAACCAATCAGAGGAGAAAAGACTCAATAATCAAGGTTTAGCTTCCTAAAGCCACACTACAAACCCAATTTGTTGAGACAAAAGATCAAAACTAGTGCTTTGTTCAAGGGAGAAGTAAACCAAAACTATTTCCAATTATTAAAAGAGAACTCAATTCTTTCCCTCCCCCCTCTTTTTGAGTTTCTTTCTTTTTCATATTATTAAATCCTAAAAAAGGAATAAAATGGTGTTAGAATACAATGGAGGAAACAAGTGCCACTAGGAAATCAAACTAGTTCCAATCACATGGAACATACCTTTGCAATATGTAAGAAGGATGTACAAGATATGGACACTCAATGGGATGTTTCATCTAGGGATAAGGGTGTCAAGTTGCAAAGGTAATAGATGCAAGGGAAAGAAACCAAAGAGAATTCATAAACAACCAGATACAAAACAACAAGTTGAATCCAACATCAAGCTCAAAAGTGCAAGTAGGAAAATGTAGTGCAATAGTATAACTCAACACATAATAAATGTGGGATCCTTGTGGGTAATATCTAGAAGAAGAGTGACGAGAATTTATGTGGATTCAACACAAATTCATGGTGGGACTAAGAGGGATCCCAAACCTATGAAAACACTTCAGCATGGGCACTAAACTACAATCAATGTTCGAACTAGGGAACCCATGAATGGTAGGATCTACCACATGAGCTACAACACTTCTAAACAACAAAAAAAACTTCATGTTGCAATGTGGTGGGGCCAATCCTAAGCAAACATGGACCAAGAAAATGATAATGAAAAATGAAAGGAGGGAAAAATATAACTTATATGCTAGTTTTGATATCATTACCTATCAGAACAAATCGACATGATGCAATTCCAAAGGAAAACAACTCCAAAGTCTTGTATATATGACCAACAACACTCATATAGAAGTTAATAAATCCAATATATAAAATTGTGATAAAAAAATGTTCTCTTGAATACAAAACTTGAAAACAACAAAACTTAAAAGTATAATATGTTACAAAGCACCATAAATCCTTGTGGCTTATGCATAGTACTTCTTTAGGTAGTGTCCATTGCTAGGATCAAGCTAAGGATTTGTTTGGTAGTAAACCTATAAATTGTATGCTCGGGAGGAAATACATTTTTTTGATGCATGTCTTCCCATGGTATACCATCCGTAGAAATCACTTCAAGGATAACCTCATCCAAAAGAAATTCATCATCCAACAAATCACATGAACATGAAGGATTGATGGCCTATATGGGAAAAGTGAAATGGCCATATTGCATATAATGATGGATATTCTAATCATATTGATTAGAGTCTATTAGTGAAGACTCAGAAGTACCATGGCATGAGGACCTACAAATAATGAGACCAGACTCAAGAGGAAAATTGAGATCACTAAGGCCAATAGGGGGAAGCAAGTGCTCCAATTCCTCCATTGAATAAATCACCTAATCAATTGTTGAGACCTTATCTTGAGAAGGAAAAAATGATCACAAACATTCCTTCTCATAAGAAATTGAACACTAAGGATATTATGAAACATAATTAACCCATGGAAGGGTAGATCCACTCGAATACTAGGACCATAAAAAGGGGTAGCCTAATATAAAGTTAAATTATGATGGTGATTATTAGATGCAAGATGATCAATAGTGACAATACTTATATTGTGAGGAAAATGCATCACCTGAAAGAGCATAGACACCATAATTTTCATAGCATATACATAATCATGTTAGAAACGTAGGTGTGCTCATTTAACCATAGACAATATAGCAATATTGTCACCCAACCATAGGTCGAAGCCACCCGTGAGAACCTTAACCTTGACAAAGAATAATTACGGAAGAAAACCCTAGGCCTAATAGCCAATCAATGTAGCGTACCTTTCTCCAGATATAGAACACAAGGAAGAAAGTACAAACCATAACCAATAGAAATTCCAATCCTAAGACCAAAAATACAAGTTGCAGTAGCTACAACTACAACTACTCTCCAGAATTATGCACTTACTAAATTTCTGCAGTGCGCACTAGATTTCTGTAGTTGCGAGATGTGTGTGTACAAATGATCTCTAGAATCCTCTATTTATACTAATTTTTTTTAGTTGTTTGGGCCGACTTCTCTTTTTGGAGGCTAAAGACTCAATATTAAATTATTATTTTTAGCCAACTTGTCTTCTAGGGTTATATAAAATGCTTTAGGGTTTCTTCTTGCTTCACATGATATTCTATTCTTGTCAGGGTTACATGTGGAGGTTAATACCCACTACAACTACCATAATATCAACACTCCCTCCTAGCTAGAGAGTTATTGAAGGAAATGGTATTGAACAAAAACATACCATTCAAATGGTATAATCATCATGGCTACTCAGAGTATCTCATGATTAAGTCATAAGCACCATCATCATTATTAGTGGCATCTAACAACATCAACTGAATCATCACTTTAAGCCATACTCCATATAAGTAATGATGTTTAATAAGTCACTCACTCCATAGAGTGATACAAGAACAATTATTCTAATCCAAACATATTTCTTAGAAGAATAATTGTTCTAACAGATATTGGAGGCCACACCATGTGCTACAAGGACTATTCTTCTGATCCAGACATACGTCCTAGAAGAATAATTATCCTGGACCATTTTTTTCCTAGAGAATGTCTGTCCACCAACACGCTGACTATCCATATAGTTGGTAATCATTTCCAACACTAGTGATGGTCTCCATGGAAATTAGAACAATGCCATCAAATAGAACATAACTTTGTCTATTCATAGTAGTACACAACTACTATCTAGTGGTACACAACCACACCAAGTAGCACACAACTACTTAATCAACGACACATAGTCGCAATAAGTGGAACACATCCACCACAGTAGCATACATCTACTATCCATAGACATACAGTCTCCAAAACAATCATATCATTTGTTATCAACCTACATAAAATAATATCATGATATAAACTGAGTCATCTGGGCCATTATTCCACTCACATTTGTGAGATCTGGAAGAGCATCTTCCCTCAGAAGGTAAAACATCATCTATGGGATATATGGACTATTCTTCTCAAGCATAGAAGAATAATTGTCCCTGATTTCTTAGCCTGGACCATTGACCTAACTGGGCTATTCCTCCGACACTAATCATAGTGAAACCTGGAGAGAATGAGTCTTCCCTAGGGAATGCTTGTCCTTGATTTTTGACCCTAGACCATTCACCTAACTAGACCATTCCTCTGGCACTAATCATAGTAAAACATGGATAGAATGAGTCTTCCCTAGAGAATTACTATCTGGACCATTTCCTAATGGAAATGACTGTCCTGCACCAACCTCCAAAACAAACCATTCTTCAAAACTACTAACAACTATGAACTTTGAAAGAATGACTATCCAACGAGGTAGAGCATTCTACTTGACCACTACTCAGAGTGACTTACAAGAATAATGAATATCCTAGGCCATTCCCCCACACTATACATAAGGGGAATCACTCTCTATGGTGCATCGACAATCTATCAGATCATTTTCATTACGAAAATGATTATCCAATCTGGACCATTTTTCGAACTGAAAAAATGTTTGTCTATTAGAAATATCAAACCACTTTCTGAACTAGAAAGGAACTGCTCATCCTAGAACATTTTTTCGAACTGAAAAATGACTATCCATAAATCAATAACACATCAGTGCTCCATCCCAAACTAGGAGTAATATCGTCCTTTTTCAATAATGAAGTCGTCTCCATGAGCCCCAACTTGTTTCTTAAGTATGAAAACTTTTCATCTTGGACAGAGGCTTTACCAAAATATTTGTTATTTCCTCATCTGTGGAGATATATTTGAGAACCATTTCTCTTTTTTGGACTTCATCACGGATAATATAATGATTGATCTCAATGTACTTCGATCTATCATGGAACACTGGTTTTGTCTCGAGGATTCATATAGATCTGATCATTACAATATATCATGATCGATTTCAACACTTTTGTTTCCTTATAGCTCATGACATCGTGGAAAATATCAAACTGAAACATATCCAAGTAGAACTTCTTCTGTCACCATGAGAGTTTGCCATGGATAAGCAATCCATCATCTCATACTTCTGAGTAACTATTATGATACGCTATCTCTGTTATAGAAAGTTTTCACCACGCTTTTGTTGTATATGAGATACTTTGCATCAAGTTGTTTGAATCCATACAAGGTATTCTTATATCTACATACATGGGTCTCTTTCTGGTATAAGCTTCTTTCTCACTTGCTTTATTTTGGAAGAACAATATTTTATATGTAAATTCCAATCCATGGATACTAGTGAGTTGTTGTTATAGTTTGGATACTTGTTTCTAGTTGGTTCAAACCAATATGGTAGTCTTGTGATTCTCGATATAATAAATAGTTGTTCTAGATTTTATTTCTTTCTTGGAGTATTCATGTTCTTCCTCATGTTTCTATTTAGATATTGGATCCATGGAGTCTTCTATAGATTCCATTCCCTGAATATTTGAACTTCTTCCTTTCATCATAAGATCATGGATGTAGATGGAAAATTAAGAATACTTTAAGGCTTATTTTTGAAGAAGACTTATTCTGAACACGTGTTTCTTATCATGGCTACTACTTTCAATGGGAACATGGACATATACCTCATAATCCTCAATGGATCATATCATTTAGGATTATCTCCCTCCTAATCCTTTCTTTATGCATGAATGCATGCTCTTATTTTGGAATTTTGTAATCAACTCCCTCCATCTAAGAGAGTCCACACTTCCTTCTGCATCCTTATTTCCTTCTGCAAAGTGTCACAATTCTTTTTCTAATTTTCTCTTGATTGTTGACTTCTTTTTGTTTTGACTTCTTCTGGGTCTCTTCAAGTTTGATTCTGATTTCGGCTTATCTGGCAATTTTTACTTATATAATATATTCCACATGGATTGTTACCAAGGGTTTTCAAAGTACTTCATCTTTTCATGTGTATTTCTTGACTTTTTTTCATCATGATAGATATTCCTATCTTTTTATTCTTCCATAGGTATTGTTTCACTTGAACATCTTATCTTCTAAGAAATAGATATGGACGATATGTACAAAAACTATGTAAACATGGTATGTACAAGAACTTTGAAGAATATTGTTATCTTGACTTGGAAGAAGAAGTTTGTTTTATCTTGCTTGGCATTCTTTGAGGGTTCAACAAATGATGCTTCATCTATTTCCTTCCTTAAGCTAAAATTCCTCTTATTCATGAAATTATTGAATTTTGTTGTGAAGGCTTGATCAACTTATTTATTTTTGGATTTCTCTTTTTGGATAATCCTTGATCCTTGTGCACAACAAGTCCAAAGTTCTTCAAATATGAGATACTCCTTTCTCATGTTCATGCTTGCAGAAAATGCATCACATGTCTTGGTAAGGCTATTGATTACTATATTTATTGGTTACTTGAAATGATTTCTTCCATAGCTTGTAGTTCATATTTTAATTGAGAGATTCTCACAAAGTATGATGTTATGCTTTCATCATCATTCATGTCACGAAGCTCATTCTTCAGATTCATTAGTTGTCCAATGTTTATGACTGTGAAGAGATTAGTTAGGGTATCATACATATTATTATATGAGTCAAGATGAGAGATGTATGGTATTAAGTGGTATTTTACAGAGTCCACTATGATACTCATGTCACTGATGTCATTTTCCTTGAAATTCTCCATAACTGCGACATTCTGAGGTTCCTTCTCTTTTCCTTCTTCAAACTGTGGTTCCAAGATCTTTCCTTTCATGATATCCAACACTTTATTCTTGGAAAGGATAAGGTCAATCCTTGTCTTCCATGTTGTGAAGTTAGAATCCCCTTCTAAATTGTTTTTTGACTTCATAGAGTAAGTCATGACTTCTTTGACTTGGTCAACCTTTGACTTAGACCAAAAACTCAAACTTGACATCTTATCTTGCTGAGAATATAAGGAGGTGCACTAGGTTAGGGTGCACTAGGATATCAAGAAATTAAGTCAATATCTTCACTTAAGGTGCCTCAACACAAAGGTTAGGGTTTCGTTGTTGCAGTAAGAACTTTGACTAAAACTACAATTGTAACTGAGAAAATCCTCCCAGTCTATCTTCCAGTGGTTAAACTATATGAAGATAGTGTGGGCCCATAACCTGTTACAAAAGTAGGTGTGTTCGTTTAACCATAGATAATATAACAATATTTTCACCCAACCATAGGCCGAAGCCACCCCTGAGCACTTTAACCTTGACATAGAATAATTATGGAAGAAAACCCTAGGCCTAATATCCAATCAATGTAGCGTACCTTTCTCCATAGCTAGTGCACAAGGAAGAAATTTCATACCATAACCAAGAGAAGGTCCAAGCCTAAGACCAAAATACAAGTTGCAGTAGTTACAGCTGCAACTACTCTCCAGATTTGTGCACTTACTAAATTTTTGCAGTGCGCACTAGATTTATGCAGTTGTGAGATGTGTGTGTACAAATGAGCTCTGGAATCCTGTATTTATACTGCTCTTCCTTAGCTGTCTGGTCCATCTTCTCTTTATGGAGGCTAAAGACTCAATAATAAATTATTTTCTTTATCTGAATTCTCTTCTAGGGTTATATCCAATGCTTTAGGGTTTCTTCTTGCTTCCCAAAATATTTTATTCTTGTGAGGGTTACACATGGAGGTTAATACCTCCCACATCTACCATAATATCAACAAATCATGCCCAAAAATCGTATTTAAATCTAATGGGCCTTGCACCACTATCATATCGACTAGGATATTCTTAACACCTAACATGGTAAGTGATTGATGAAGAATCCCCAAGTATTCACTAGGTCAAGTCTATCAAAATCTAGTATCTCACTAGTAGCTAACACAATCTTGGTAGAACCCAATGGTTTCCAAGCCAAGAAGGAAAAAATGATTGTGGAGGATCCTTCATCTATAATACATTGGTAGTTTTTTGTTAAATTGAATTCAACCCTTATTTCTAAAGGTGCAAAAGAAGGAAGGTGAGGCTCAACAAGATTATTCCAATCAAAGGAAATCATCTTAGGACTTGGAGGGAGTATGATCGAAATGAGTGGAATGCATGATGAGCCCCATTACTTTCCATTCCAAAGGCCCATCTTCGACACATTTTTCCACCATAAAATGACTTAATGTTTGCTTATTTACCATATTTAATAGTAAGTCATGGGTATTTTTCATGTTGCTTAATGAATGTAAGTTGAGGTGGATTTTGTGTGTAGTATACATTTTTTCTCTGATGTCTTTGTCAAAATATGTGTATTCCACCAACTAGGTCAAACTGTAGGATTCAAGGGCACCAATGATCCAGGTGGATATTGGTGGCCACCCACCTATTCCACTTGGACCCCCACCATTGCTTCTTTCAGTTTTTCATTTTCCACACAGTTTACTATTTTTAGCATTTTTTCAGGTCCTGAACTTCCAGAGTCGTTTTGAGGCCTTAAACGATGTTTTTTGGGAAAACGGGGAGTAACATTGATCGTATATTGATGTTTCTCACCCAAATGTTGTATTCCTCAGATAGATATTTCTAATGAGGTATGGAATGTGTCAAACAAAGATCGTATGCCAAAGTTACGTCCCCGGGAAGTTGATGTACCAACTTACCCAAACAGGGCCCATAGTCTTAGCATTTCATCTCCTGGGGTTAGGTCTTTGGATGTTTAGGGTTTTCCATTGTTTCTCCATAATAATAGGCCTTCAAGCCTCATTGTAACATGATTCAGAGGCCAGTATCCGCCACATCTCTTCTCAAAGATAAGCTACCAACACCCTAGCTAGTTTATTTCCATTATGTCTGTAAGCATATTTCAGTCATTTGTTACTAATGAAATGAAGTCTTATTTCTGTTGCATCTCTATGTTTATGTTTATTTCTATATTTCATTGTGTTCCTACATAAATCTGGATCAGTTGTATCAAAGTGGTTTGCTCGTTCTCGATCCTTCTTTGCATGTCCCCAATGAGGTCAGGGTATAAGGAGTTGGGGATCGATTTGGTTGAACCTTTGCAAGATCAGCCTCGCAAACCACGATGACCGCCCATGGGGGAAGAAAATAAATATGAGGGAGCAGGATATCCTATCAAAATGTTGCTGGACGAGGCCCTTGAGAAACAAAGGAATGTGATGATGGATAACTTTTCCCAGATTCTTCAACGGATTCCCACTGGTGGCGCATCAACATCCAACAACCACTTTGGAGGCGCCACTCCTTTTAAGGTACAAGTAAACTTTGACATTCCCATATTTGAGGGCCAAATAGATGCAGATGTCATAGAGAGATGGTTGAATCTGTTAGAAGGATATTTCTTGGTTCATGATTTTTTTGATCGAGAAAGGATTATTTTTGCACTCCTTAAAGCTTCCCCCCATGTCAAGGACCAGTGGGAAACCTACTCAGAGCAACAGGGCGAGGGGGAACCCTCTCTTTTCTCAGCCACACCCACTTGGAAGTATTTATGAGATGCCATAAAGGAAAAATATTATCCCGTGGGGAGCTATGAGGACAAATACATACAATGGACTACGTTGCAGCAACAAAGGGACCAAGATGTGCATGAGATGATGAATATGTTTCATACCCTATGCACAAAGTTGGGTATCAAAGATTCAGAGAAACATTTGGTGTTAAAGTACCACAATTGTCTACATAGATATAGTCAGGAGGAAATGGAGTTCCTCAACATCTGCTCACTTGGTGTGGAAAACTGATATGCTTCCAAGATTGAGCAGAAGGTCAAACAAAAGAAGCGAGACTTTGGGTCTGTGAATCAAAAGCAAGGGAAAGATACCCCCAAACCGCAGAACAAAGGACCAAGCCAAGGCGAGGAATCCCAGGACAACCTGCCAAATCCACAAGAAAAGAAAAACACCACGAAGCCAAAAAAGGACACAGGGAAGTGGTGTGAGTTCCATAACAGCTCCACTCACAATACAAGTGAGTGTCGGGCCAAGAAGTCACTGGTAGCTGAGTTGAAGGCTTCTGAATTGAATGCATGCTCCAACTCTGAATCAGAACCCGACAAGGGGAATGATAGGGGGGAGAAAATTATCGATGTGGATCCCAACGCCACCATTTCCACCATGAAGATCCAGAAGGAGGAACCAAAAGTTCCAGAGGAGGCAGAGCGTCTCTTCCATTCCAAGATGTGGGAAAAGGGTTCCACATTGCAATTCATTGTCGACAGTGGGAGCCAGAAGAACCTCATCTCGGTAGAGGTCGTTAAGTGGCTGGGCTTTATGACCACATCACACCCATAACCATACACCATCGGGTGGTTGCACCAAGGAAAGGACCTATGCGTTAGCCAACAATGTCACCTTCCCTACAACATCAAGCCCTTCACGGATGAGGTATTATGTGGAATTGCTCCTCTTGATGTTTCTGATGTATTATTAGGACAACTGTACTTATGGAAGTGACGTGTTGTGTGTGAGTCCAGGACTCGTGATGTTATTATCACTTTGGGCAATAAGTTGTACAGGATACCAGAGATAGCACTGCCTACCACCATCTCTTTGGTTACTGCAAAACAATGCAGCAAGCTCATTTCCAAAACTAGGAAATTTGTTTTCCTAATGATCCACCCTTAGGGAAAGAGGAAGACTGTGGCCATGACCTCCAGACAAGGCTCTGCTACATGAAAACAATAGATGGATAAGGTCATGGAGGAGTATGAGGAAATCTTCACCTCCCCTGTAGGGGTTCCTCTACACTGTCAGGTCAAGCACCCCATCGATCTGACCCCAGGTGTGTCATTGCCCAATGGACCCATCTATCAACACTATGTTATGGAGAATGATGAAATCAAGAGGTAGATTCAGAATCTATTGTAGAAAGGTCAGATCTGACCGAGTTCATTGCCCTGTGGGAGACTAATCGTGTTGGTGCAGAAGAAGGATGGGACTTGGAGACTTTGTATTGACTATCGGGCACTGAACAAGATCACTGTCCGGAATAGGTACCCAATCCCATGGATTAATGACCTTCTATACCAATTCTATGGGGGGAAATATGTCAGCAAGATTGACTTGAAGTCTGGGTATCACCAGGTACTAATCAAACCCTCTGATGTGTGGAAGACTGTCTTCAAATCCAAGGAGAGCCTTTTCGAATGGTTGGTCATGCCTTTCGGGTTGACGAATGCCCCTGCAACCTTCATGAGGCTAATGGAAGACATCCTACATCCATTCACCAACTCATTTTTAGTGGTGTACTTGGATGACATTATGATCTTCAGCTAGACTTGGGAAGAGCACCTCCACCACATTCGACAGGTCCTCCAAACACTGCGGCAACACAATTTGTGTGCCAATTTGGAGAAATGCACTTTTGGCATGACCCAGGTTCAGTATATGGGATACATTATTGATGAGTGGGGGGTTCATGTGGATCCAACAAATATCCAATTCATTCGGGATTAGCCATCCCCAACCACCCTAACAGAGCTCCACAACTTTTTAGGTATTTCCAATTTCTACCGCAGGTTTGTGTTGGGATTCTCTCATATCACTTGGCCCTTGAGTCAAGTCACCAAGGGAGGAGCTAAAGAAAAATTATTTTGGTTTGAATCTCAATAGAAGGCATTCGGGGAGTTGAAGCATCACCTCTTCTCTGCACCAGTGCTCACATTACCAAAATTACAACAACCATTTGAGATCGAGACAAATGCCTCTAACTATGCTATTGGGGCAGTCCTTACTCAACATGGGCATCCATTGGCATATCAGAGTGAGACACTTTCTGACACAGTCTGAAAGTATCCCACTTATGAAAAAGAAATGTATTCCATTGTGCAGGCTTGTCGACAATGGAAGCATTACATTTTTGGAAAGGAAACAGTCATCCACACAGACCACCGACCCCTGTAGTTCATACAGACACAAGGGAAGTTGCAAAATGATCTCCATCAGAAGTGGTCCACATACCTACAACAGTTTCATTTGAACATTAAGTACAAGAAAGGCAACACCAATAATGTTGTAGACTACCTCATTCAACCACCCATCATGGCGCTAACCACTCTGCTCAACTCTTGTGGGCATGAGACTTTCGATTGGCCACTTCTCTACACAAGTGATCCAGAATTTGACCACACATACAATACACTCTTGGAGGGTAAGCAAGTTCCCAATTTTCACCTCCAGGATGCCCTGCTTTGTCACCTGGGACACCTTTGTGTTCCTTAAAGTGAGTGTGCCAAGATGATTTGGGAGGCGCACTACTGTCGGTTCGCTGGGCATTTTGGGGTCGAGAAAACTGTGGCAGTAGTGCAAAAGTATTTCTATTGGTCGAACCTTCGATAGGATGTCAGGAAGTACATCAAGTTCTGCACTTCTTGCACCATTTCCAAACTGGCCATCAAGAAGCAAGGCCTCTATACTCCGCTTCCTACCCCTAGTCGACCTTGGGAATCCATCTCTATGGATTACATGTTGGGCCTTCCTTCTACTAAGCATGGAAATGACTATGTTTTTGTGGTCGTTGACCGATTCTCAAAGATGTCCATTATGATAGCCTGCAAGAAGAATATCACAGCAGAAGCCACTGCTAAACTCTTCTTTGAACGAGTGTGGGTACACTTTGGGATCCCACAGTATACCATCTCAGATTGGGACAACAGGTTCCTTATTACATTTTGGTCCAACCTCTAGTCAATGTTGGACACTAATCTCACCAAGTCCACAAATTTCCATCCACAAATTATGGCCAGACAAAGGTCATCAACTGGATGATCGTACACATTCTGTGCATGTACAATTCAAAGCATCCAAGCACATGGGATGAGATCCTCCCCTATGTACAACACAGCTACAATCGGTCTCTCCATAGCTCAACCAACCACAACCCCTTTCAAGTGGGCTTAGGATTCCAGCCACTATGTCCCATTGACATAGCCATGCCATTTGTGGCTACTCAGGAAGATCTAGCTCATTTCCAGTCTGAGGCTGACAAGGCAAACAACTTCATTGAGTGTATTCAACACATCCGCCAATAGGTTCATGAAATCTTGGACAGACCCAATGCTAAGTACAAGCAGTGACATGATCAACATCGAGTGCCACACAACTTCCAGGTGGGCGACAAAGTGTGGCTACATTTGCAAAAGGAGTGCCTCACTAGACCCCACCTCAATCTTCGTCCACTATGATATGGGTAGTACACACTCACCAAGGTTGTAGGGGACAATGCCTTTGAGCTCAGCATTCCACCATTCCTTGGTCTACACCCAGTTTTCAATGTGGACTACCTTCAACCCTACTTTCCACCACTACTAGACACATCCGACATGGCAGAACAACTCACACCAACAGAGTTAAATCCAGACTACATGGAAAAAGACAGAACTGATCAGATCATGGATACATAGATCAATCACACCCAACAACAAAGGATACCTTTATATCAAGTTGTCAAAGCAGGCCAACTCCTTCACCAAGGAAAGTGGCTCACCAGGGACCAAGTTCATGTTGGAAGATTGATTGTTGTCATTGATGTCAACCTTAGTCATGGGTTTTGGACCGCAAGATTGATAAAGGTATTTGGACATGAAGGAAAATGCACATGCATATACAACACCCATGAATGGATAGTATACATCATGTTGTTTCCGGTGGTATGTGGCATGTCACATGGATCCTCATGGTTGAGGAGAAATGAATTTTTGATGATGACAAAGTGAATTGAAAAAGGAAGTACATGTAGGCCCTAAAAATAATTAAAGAAAATAATTACAAAATAAGAAAGTGTCAGGTCGGCCCTAATGTTAAAAGGAAGTGACATAAATGGTATAAATAAATATCATTATACATTCATTTGATACAAGTCCAATTTCAAAGGGAAGAAGGAGTAAAAGAAGGCCGGATTTCAAGGGAGGATGAAGTCTTTTGGTGATGTGTTCTAAGGTATGTTATTTTCAGGTCATCTTACCATTTTTTCTATAATTTTTTTTCTAGAATGATTCAGATGGTGAAATCGATATGGTATTGATAAGAAATATCAAGGTACCTCTGGTAAAAATTTAAGCTCTTGATTCACTATAATTATGGAGATACAATCCGTGGAATATAGGGTTTGTGACCAGTCCTGAAACTAGTCAATAAACAGGTGTTCTGGGTAAAACAATCATAACTTTTTCATACAGACTCCAAATGTAGTGGGACCACTTCCATTGAAAGAGTATGTACTTTAGTTTCTTGTATGTGAGTTTCAAAATCAGATGTTAATTATTGAGTGTGGGGCATGCTGTACAAGTTGGGTCTTCTGAACAGACCAGAATTGAATAAAGTCTACCATTCTTTCTATAACCTCTTTTTGGGGAGGATTCAAGGAGTGAAAATTAGAGGAGTTTCAGAGAATACATTGAGTAA
>ML779322.1:699244-710653 GCA_009831015.1 Picea engelmannii
TCAAATATCTCTTGATATTGGAGGATTGTATCTTCCTCTTGGAGGTTTATCCCTCCCTTTACATTTGGAAGCTGTAGCTACCTTTGGAAGTCATTACTTCCCTTGAAGAAAAACTATTGATTATTTCTCATATATTGTGCATGGTGTATTGTGGTGTATTGGTGTAAATCTTATACTATTGTTCATTTCTCATTGGATATAATTGAATGGTTTAAGTATAAGTTGAAAAGGGTTTTTAAATTGTACTTTATACCGATTCACCCCCCTCTCAGTATCAACAATATTACAAAATAAGAAAGTGTCAGGTTGGCCCTAATGTTAAAAGGAAGTGACATAAATGGTATAAATAAATATCATTATAAATTAATTTGATACAAGTCAAATTTTATAGGGAAGAAGAAGTAAAAGAAGGTCGTATTTCAAGGGAGGATGAAGTCTTTTGGTGATGTGTTCTAAGGTATGTTATTTTCAGGTCATCTTACCATTTTTGCTATAACTTTTTTTTTAGAACGATTCAGATGGTGAAATCGATATGGTATTTAGAAGACATATCAAGGTACCTCTGGTAAAAATTTCAGCTCTTTATTCTATATAATTATGGAGATACACTCTGTTGAATATAGGGTTTGTGACAAGTCCTGAAACTAGTCAATAAATAGGTGTTTTGGGTAAAACAGTCATAACTTTTTCATACCAAATCCAAATGTAGTGGGACCACTTCCATTGAAAGAGTACGGACTATAGTTTCTTTTGTGTGAGTTTCAAAATCAGATGTTAAATATTGAGTGTGGGGCATGATGTACAAGTTGGGTCTTCTGAACAGACTAGAATTGAATAAAGTCTACCATTCTTTCTATAACCTCTTTTTGGGGAGGATTCAAGGAGTGAAAAATAGAGGAGTTTCAGAGAATACATTGAGTAACATTATCTATAGGATAAGAGTACTTCAAGAATTGAATAATTGCGGAAATTGAAGAAGTTTCAGAAAGCATTATCAAGTTCTATGTGATGATTAGTTGATGGTGATGATTTAATGTAAAGTTTTATTATCTCTCATAAATTCTTGGGTGGAAGGAAGGGGAAAAAATAGAGAGTTCAAATATCTCTTGATATTGGAGGATTGTATCTTTCTCTTGGAGGTTTATCCCTCCCTTTACATTTGGAAGCTGTAGCTACCTTTGGAAGTCATTACTTCCCTTGAACAAAAACTATTGATTATTTCTCATATATTGTGCATGGTGTATTGTGGTGTATCGGTGTAACTCATATACTATTGTTAATTTCTCATTGGATATAATTGAATGGTTTAAGTATAAGTTGAAAAAGGTTTTTAAATTGTACTTGATACTGATTCACCCCCCTCTCAGTATCAACAGTTCAACAGAAGTTTCCTCATCTCATGGAGGAACTCAACGCAATGGGGACCATTGCTTCCTAATGGGGGAGGAATGATCCACATGGATATTGGTGGCAACCCACCTATTCCGCTTGGAACCCCACCATTTCTTCTTTCAGTTTTTTATTTTTTACATAGTTTACTATTTTTAACAGTTTTTTGGGTCCTGAACTTCCAGAGCCATTTTGAGGCCTTAAACGCAGTTTTTTGGAAAAATAGGGAGAAACATGGATCGTAGACCAATGTTTCTCACCCAAACGTTGTATTACTCATATAGATATTTCTAACAAGGTATGGAACACATCAAACGAAGATCATATGCCAAAGTTACGTCCCCAGGAAGTTGATGTACCAACTTACCCAAATGGGGCCCATAGTCTTGGTGTTTCATCTCCTAGGGTTAGGTATTTGGATGTTTAGGGTTTTCCATTGTTTCTCCATAATAATAGGCCTTCGAGCCTCATTGTAACACAGTTCAGAGGCCAGTAGACACCAAATCTCTTCTCAGAGATAAGCTATCAGCGCCCTAGCTAGTTTATTTCCATTCTATCTATAAGCATATTTCAGTCATTTTTTATTAATGAAATGAAGTCTTATTTCCATTGAATCTCTGCATTTATGTGTATTTCTATATTTCATTTTGTTCCTACATAAATCCAGATCAACCAACATTCTAGAAACATGGGATTTTGTCTCCCTTAAGGAACTGTCAACCAAAGATCAAGGGAAATTGTCCCTACCTACCTCCAAGACCACTCCTTGTGCATTAATGACCACTTCTGATCAACATCAGTCAAATATACAGGTGTAAAGGGATAATATCCCTTATTTACTCATTCCTCTCCTTGATTTAGGGAAGGGACATCAAACTCTCTAGCTATATATATAGACCTCTAGTATAAGAAAGGATATAGAGACTTTTTGGAGAAGCATTGTGTTAGTACTAGTTTTTTTCCATCTAGTAGCATGGATCATGATTGAGATTAAGGGGGGATAATTCAAGAGAAAAGGATCTTATGGAGCTTCCACATCAAGAAGAAAATCATTTAATCGGGCACCAAGGGATTTAAAAAAAATCCAAGCCCTAATGGTCCAAGACTCGTTCCTAGGAATATACAATTATCGAGAACATGAAAGGATATTATCTCACATAGATCAATATCAATCCATTTCCTAGGCCAAAACTTACCATGTAACCAAGGATTAACAGGCGAGCATGGGTGAAATTGTGGGTTTAATCATCCGATGGATACAAGTGATCCTAATCAATGGTGGATGATGGATGTCACATCAAAAAGGCATCCGAGAGGTTAACATAACATCAGTGTGTGAAAATGGTTTTAGGTTGCTACGTGTCAAAGAGAGAAAGTGTCACATGGTAAAGCATGGTAAAGGAAACTACTCTCTCAGGGTTGTGATAGTGGTTTTCCGATCCTGCCTAGATTTCACATCAACTAATTCACCACTAACCTAACCAACCACTTAACTCCACCTCATGTCAATGTAGTAGTCCATTGGGACATCAATAAAAGTAATGAGGACCTAACATGACAGTGATCACCCTCTCGAAATTGTCAAGAATCACCACCTATAAGGCAAGGACCCGATAACACCCAAGATGTCATACCAATCCGGGGAACTTATATGATCAGATCTTGAGAGGCACATAAAAACCTATATGTATCAATTTCAATCCGCCACGTGTCCATCATCCAAGTTTCACACTTTTTTCTAGTTTTTGAAGATTCCAAGCAATGGGAAAAAGACGTGCATGTGTAAATGAAGACACGAGGGAAAATGATTCAAGAGAGTGGGAGGATGTTCTGACAACCTTCCAAATCAATTAGGAAAGACATGACTTATAACAATATGGATATATTAATGTCTGCTTCTTTTTTCTCATTATTATCCTAGTGCATTCATCTGTCATAAATAAGTAATCATCACCTTGACATGTACATTTGCATGTGTCTAGGATATTTATGAATCATACTGAGGATAAAAAATTGTTTCCCTTCATTAGTTGTCTATGCAAACACATGTCAAGTGTTTATAGGAATAAAATCCCAGGAATCGCAACACACCAATCTGTGAATAGCCTAAGTAATAGAGAGGCATTACTCGGATGACGAGTGTTTCTAGTGATGATCCACTCATATTAGCCCTCTTCCCAAGTGTGTGTTGTGAACCATCTTGGCTACAAATTTTGGGAGAGTGTTTTATTTATTGTATATTTTCAAGAGCATCCTTCTCTGGTATCATTACCATGATATTAAAGTTGAAGGGGCATTCAAGAGTTCACCCTAAAACATATTGGCCAATCCCACCAATGCATTGGAGAATCTTGAAGAAGAGGATGCAATGATTTGTCCCATTGTATCTGATATTATTAAGCCCTATAGGTTGGAAGGAAATGTTTAGTGCCTCATCCTAATATCCAAGGTAAAGGTCTCAGGATGCAAATATGGGAATCAATTGAGCCACTTAGAGGGACCTGAACGAAGGATTAATTGGATAAGGATAACACACCCAACAATAGTATCAACGGGGCTCGTCTGGTGGTAGAAATCGATTTCTTCCTAGTAAAATCATTTGGAAAGATGGGAGCGGTTGCAAAACTAGACACGGTATCACGATTCTGACAAGCGAAATCAAATTTTAAAGAAGTAGTATTGGTCTGAGAAGGTGGTTTCTTCTCAAGTGAAGGAGGCTATAAATAAACACGCAGAGCTCATTTTTAGGGTCAGAACTTTGAGAAATTTAAGATTATCTTATACCTGAGTTGTTTGATCAAATATCCCCTCAAAAATAAACATTTTTCAAAGCTATAGGATACTAGATATTCATCCCATGTATTATGCTTTAGTCTATGCTTCTTTTTGTGTATGTGTTCTTGTAAAAAGCCATCTCTCTCATTCCATGGCTTCTTGTATCAGATCCCCATTAATAAAATATCTAGCAACAAGTTTTATGACATGTACAGTGTGGCTGTGTCTTATTTATATTTATGATGTTAAAGTTATTTCTTCTAAATGTATGACCACTTCATGTCATTTTTTCATGTGTTTAATTATGTGCGGAGGGCACCTCCATGGATTTAAGTATAGGAATTTTTTTTATTGTTTGATGCATATTTTAATGATCTTATATATTTGTCAATACTATTGAATTCTTAACTTCTCAGCACGTGATTCTGTCCATAGGTTGTGAGACTCACCACAGAGCTACCTCACACATCTATCTTATGTTTCTTCGAATCCTCCCCTTCTCAAACTTAAATCAAATTATCTGAAGCACTAGTGGTCATATGCCTCTTCGTGTTGAATTCCTTGATATTGGTACTGATATTTTTTTAGGGCCGATAGTTATACAAGAGAGAGAGAGAGAGAGAGAGAGAGAGAGAGAGAGAGAGAGAGAGAGAAAGAAGTTGCCCAAAAGTTTTCATAAATTCTGTTGTAAATCAACATGGCTTTAATATCTATCCTAGGTCTTAGCCCCTGGGATGCCTCAACATAGTTCCATTTATAGCCTGGAACATCTCGAGTGATAACACATTGTATGGAGACTTTGTGAAGACTATTGTTGAGAACTCATAGCATTCCTACTCTTGATGTATTACTAATATTTATGAAATAAAGATAGTTTTTCTTTCATTCCATTGAAGTTTCCTTTAGGCTCCTTGTGATTCTTTGGTAGGGCCCATCCAAGAGGGATTGAGGAACCTATTACAATTTATATATATTTCATGCATGTTATATATTATTTTATTCTCTTATGAATTTTAATATAGATTTGCATGATTAATCCCAACTTATGTTAATATTATCACTAACTAGCTAGTCGTAACACACATCCTATAGAATTGTTCAATATTATTTTGGAGCATTCCTAGGTTCCTTCCAAGGTCAAGAACCTTAGATTCACTCCATTTATTTATAGTCTATATTTTTTCATGATTTTAAAGACTTACTCCATATTTTGGAACCTCATTTTTCTTCCCGTAGGAGTTTCCTGTATAAACTGTATAGTTCTTGTAGAAATGTAGAGTTCCTGTAGAAATCTCTTGTAGGTTTGTTTCACCTTCATATTTTGACTTATCTTAAAATCATTTTCATTAAGGAATCAATAAAAAATGAAAATACATTTAGACTTAAATTGATCAAATGGTTAGACCATTGACTTGTTTTATTCATGCATTAGTGTAGCTTTACTTCTATTACAACTTTATGTCATATCTTAGATTGAATTCATCTTCTTTATTTTAGTTTAATGTTATTGATTTATTATTCTTCAATGAAGTAGAATAATTTATGTCCATGCAATATATATTAATTGTACTTTCATATTGGTTTGTTTCCTTCAAGCAATTAGTTCAGAACTTCTTTCTGTTATTTCATTTTTCCTGCACATTTTTCAGCCTTTGATCAGTTTCATACCTTTGCTACCGACAAATGCATATTTTTCATACAGTGCATATCACCTCTTAAGTTTGCATGAACCCTAGGTTGAAAAATAAAGGTAGGAAGCCAAGGGTACAATAAATTATTGTTGTTGTTCCTAGGGCCATCACTTTTTGGCGTCGTTGTTGGGGAGGTGTTGAAGTATGCATGCTTTTTCTTTTTTTTTTCTTTTTTTGTGACTTGGAGAAGTAAAAAGGATACCTCTTTCACAAGGCCAACTTCACTATAGAATTTTTGTAGTGTAAAAACCTAGGTGATTTCACTTCGTGTTAGTCTTGATAACTCATTTTCAAAATCCTTTTTTTTTGCATTATATATCAGAAAAAAGGAAATAGGTTTTTCACTTTCTTTTGATTTCATTAATGAATAGACTAAGAGATAGGAAAGGATTTTTTTTACCAAAAACCCCCACGACAAAAAAGGTCCAAGCAATCTAGAGATTGGTCCTAAAACACTAGAACATTTCTTGGAAAGAGAGGCTAGATAATTTGAAAATATTTCAAAAGAGATTCGATCCTCACCTTGTGCCATGGATGGTGAAGAAGAGATCATATAGATATTTGAGTTCCCTATTCAGGAATCCAATGGAGAAATGAAGATGAAAAATATTAATCCTTAGACTACATTACCTCATTTTCATTGGATTTTTTATGAAAATCCTGACAGTTTCTTGTTTGATTTTGCAGTTATATGCATGACATATGATTATCACTGAAGAAAAAAAGATCAAACGTTTTCCTTCTACCTTAAAGGATTAAACTCTAGTATGGTTTATGAACTTGGAGGGAAATAATATCACAACTTGGGATCAAATAAAACATACCTTCAATGAAATATAACTACATTATTGTAGAGAAAAAGATACAAGGGATGCGATTTTAAGAATGGCACAAGGACCTAATGAATCTCTAGAAGACTTTGAAGAGAAATTTCAACTAAGCTACAAGAGAGCTCAAAATTTCACTTTGGATGAAGACTCACTCAAGCTTGTCTTACTCAGAGGAGTAAAATAAGATTCGATGGAAACATTGAATATCCTATCCAATAGAGATATCTATCACTTGGACTATGATGATATCAAAAGAATATTCAAGAACCACTCAAGGTCCTCCAAAAATAAAGGTATAAGTAGTAGAGGTTTGGAATCTCAATATTCTAACCCTACAACTCATATAAACAATGAATTAGGAGGGTTAATAGAGAACATGAAAATTGATATTTTACACTCTTTAGCCATGCAAATGGATACTTTTCATATAAAGAAGAAATATAAGGAAGAGGAGAAGGCATTGACTATCTATTGTCCCAAATGCACTAAAACACATATAGAAATGAGTGCCATTTAGACCTTATAGATGTTTGTGGTATTTTTGAAGAAAATCATCCAACTAAAACATGTCCTTCTTTTACAAGATTGAAAGCTACATTTCAAAGAGCATAGGATAATTTGGAATCACTATACTTCATCAATCAAAGGAGGCATGGAGCACTAAGACCATTCCAAACAATTTTTAACTTCAATATTGTTCAACATTTTAGTGCATATAATTCTCAAATGTATCCTCAACCATATTATAACCCATCACATTGGAAAAATCCAAATCCTTGACAGTACCAAGGAACTCCAATTCCTCCTCTATACCAATCTTTTCATAGCATGCCACAAAATCAATGGAGTCAACCTACACAAGGATGGAGGTCAAAAAACTTTCAACCTGCATTATTTCCTCCTCCTCCTCAAATTAACAACACTACTCAAAATAGTTTTCCTCCTAAAGAACCTTAGATACTTTCTCAACTTGCTCCAAATACGAACAATAAACAAGTTCAACCTGTGTACAAGAATGATACAACTTATTATACTTATTCCTTGGAACTATAAGAGATAAATATTAGTTCAGGAAAAGTCTTTCAAAAACAACCTAAGATTATAGAAAATACAAAATCTAAGAAAGAATATATTACCTTTCCTCAACCACAAACTCCTCCTTACCCTAAAAGATTACAATAAAAGAAGACTTATACATCTGAGGAAAAAGAAATTTTAGAACTTAAGAATTTGTGCATAAAGACCCCTCTCTTAAGATCCCTCAAATATGTACTCATTTTCAATAAATATATCAAGGAATAATGCATTAGAATACTAGGGAGGAGAAGAAAATATGCCCCTACCATAAATGTTATAGGACAATTAGCTGACCTTATGCTTGGGAAGTTGATTGTGCCTAAATACTTGGATTTGAGAATTCCTATAGTAAATGTACACATCAACAACACCTTGGTCCAAAATAATCTTATTGATCTAGGGGATGCTATCAATGTTATGACTAAATATACTATGAAAAGACTAAACCTTCAGATATTTTTGAGAGATACTCCCATTGTCCTTCAGCTTGCAGACATATCTATAGTCAAACCAGAAGGCATGTTGGAAGATATCATAATATCCATTGATTCTTTGGAGTACCCTATTGACTTCCTAGTCCTTCAACCCAAATCTCAATCTAATGGATATCCTCTCATTTTTGGAAGGCCTTGGTTGGCCACAGTAGATGCATACATTGTTTGTAGAGTAGGCAATATGAGTATGACTAATGCCCTTTCCAAAAATCAAATAGTTCTTTATCCTCCCACACAATCCCTGATAAATATATATATATTCCTATGTGGGTGGAAGAGGAATAATACCTCACACAAAAAAATACCTATCCCGTCTACACAATCAACACTTCCTTGGCTGATAGTACAATTGATGAGGACACTTTCCTTGAAAATTTTCTGCAAAATCAATATCCAATTGATGTGAAAATAGAAGGGATAAATGATGATAAAAGATCTGAAATTTATGATAAAAATAACAGAGAATTATGGACATATTTTTTCATTGTTGAAATAGAATATCTCACTATCAAAACCATATATATCATCCCTGCAAAAACACTCAAAATCAATAATAAACTTACTAGTCAACAAGAACAAAAGCTATTAGATGTGCTGAAAAGAAATATCGAAGCTTTTGCATGAGATTATAAATACATGAAAGACATCCATCCTTCTATATATACTCACCATATTTACATCAAGGAGGAATGAAAACCTATTAGGAAACCCCAAAGAAGGATGAACCCTGCAATGAAAGACATAGTTAAATAAAAACTTCAAAATATGCTAGATGTTGGATTCATATATCTAATCTCAAACAGTCAATGGGTCTCTCCTCTAGTTATTGTTTCAAATAAGAATGAGAAATGGATGGTATGTTTAGATTACTGAGATTTAAACAAGGCTACCATAAAGGACCATTTCCCCCTACCCTTCATTGACCAAGACTTGGATGTCTTAGCTAGAAAATAATACTTTTCATATTTAGCTGCAATTAGTGGATACAACCAAATTCATATCAGTCCTAAAGATCAAGACAAAACCACCTTCACTTGTCCTTGGGGAACATTTTATTACAGAGTTTTACCTTTTTTCCTATGTAATGCTCCATATTTCCAAAGATAAATTCTCAACATCTTTTAAGAACTCATTCAAAAAAAAAAATGAGATCTACATGGATGACTTTACCCCTTACACAAAGTATTTTGATGAAGCCTTAGACAATCTAGAAAAAGTTCTCCAAAGATGTAGAGAAATGAACCTATCCCTCAACAATTTAAAATGTAATATGATGATGAATGAAGGTATTGTTTTAGGAAATCATCTTTCCTCCAGAGGGATTGAAGTAGACAAAAAAAACAAAATAATCACCCTACTTCCTACACCTCTGAAAACAAAAGACATTAGAAGTTTCCTTGGATATGCATGATACTATATAAGGTTCATCAAGGATTTTAGTAATATGGCCTCTCCTCTCTTTACCTTTTTGTTCGAAGATGTAGATTATTTTTGGACCCTGAAATACCAACAAGCTTTTGAGACAATAAAATAGAAACTTTTAACTTCTCCTATATTACAAGGTCCCAATTGGGCGCTTCCATTTCACATTCACACCGATGCATCAAACAAGGTTGTAGGAGCATTCTTAGGAAAGAATGAATATAATAAACCCTATGTAATCTATTTCATAAGTAAAAATACGGATGGTGTAGATACCAACTGCACTGTTACAGAGAAAGAAATCTTAGCAGTCGTCCATGCTCTCAATAAATTTAGACATTATGTGATAGGGTATAAAGTTTTTGTACATATAGGTCATGATGACATTAGATACTTGATGGATAAACTTGCCACAAATGGTAGTAATATTAGATGGTTGATGTTATTATAACATTTTGATCTAACAATTCCTGATAATCCTAGCAAGTAAAATGTGGTTGCAATTTTTTTTATCCAGGTTGACTAGCCCTACTGAAGAAGGTATGATCAATGACCAATTTCTAGATGATAACTTATTTTCCATATCAACACAAACCCCCTGGTTTTTTGATATAGAAAACTATCTGACAATAGGAAAGTTACCTCAACATTTTTGCGACAAGGAGGAATGCAAGATTGTCCAAAAATGTTCAACCTACACTTCGGTTGCAGGCTATTTTTTCAAACTTTTCCCAGACCAATTTTTAAGAAGATCCATAAGGGCATATGAGGTGTATGATTTCCTACATTCTTGTCATGTTGAACCATGTGGAGGTCGTTATGAAACCAAGAGGAAATCTTATAATATCTTACAATCTAGATATTATTGGCCAACCCTACATAGAGATGCTCAACAATACACTTCGCATTGTGATGAATGTCAAAGAATTAGGAAACCTACAAGGATGAATGATATTCCTTTATATCTCCAGGTATCATTGGAACCATTTGACAAGTGGGGCATGGAATTCATAGGCCTAATTGATCCTCCATCAGGGAAAAAGAAACACATATTGGTTGTTGGAAATATGGCTACAGCAGAGATGATGCAGATGATCAAGGTTGTCATTGATGGCAATTGATTGTTTATGGAGAACAGAGGCAGGAACATAGAAGCTAAAACACAGACGCTGCAACACAAATGCGAACTGCTGCAACACAAATGCAAACACAGACGCTGAAACACAGTGCTGAAATAGAGCTGGAACACAGAAGCTACCGCAGATGGTTAAGGTTGTCATTGATGACAATCGGTTGGTTATGGAGCATGCACAAGTGTTAGAACATAGAAGCTGAAACACAATCGCAGATGCTGGCACACAGTTGCTGAAACACAGACACAAATGCTGCAACTCAGGAGATGACGAAGACGGTCAAGGATTGTCATTGATGGAAATCAGTTATGAAGCAGTCAAGATTGACAACACGCACAAGAGATACTGGAACATAGAAGCTAAAGTGCTGAAACACAAATGCTGAATCACAGATATTGAAACGTAGATGCTGAAACACAAATGCTGAATCTCAGATGTTGAAACGTAGATGCTGAAACACAAATGTTGAATCTCAGATGTTGAAACGTAGATGCTGAAACACAAATGCTGAATCTCAGATGTTGAAACGTATATGTTGAAACACAAATGCTGAATCTCAGATGTTGAAACGTAGATGCTGAAACACAAATGCTGAATC
>ML779322.1:720117-748334 GCA_009831015.1 Picea engelmannii
ATGTTTATAACTCTGGAATTCACAGAAAAGACTCACTGCCACTAAGACTCATGACTCAAAATTAAAAATGAGAGTAAATTGTTAATAATCTACACTAACTGATTCACCCCCCCCCTCTCAGTTAGCTCATACCTGTAACATTGGTATGGACAGACCATCTATCAAAATGGGCTAAAGTAAGGGATATGAAGGATGACACAAAATTAAATGTAGTCACATTCCTCCAAGAATTCATATTCTCAATGTTTGGTTATCCAAGAGAGATAGTCACATATCAAGGCCCTCAATTTACATCAAGACTCATTGAATAAATCATGAAGGAACATAACATCTTCCATAGAAATTCATCACCCTACCATCCTCAAGAAAATGGGCAAGACAAAGTCGCAAACCGAGAGCTAGAAAACATCCTCACCAAAAAAATGATCATGAAAAATAAATATTGGTCAATGAAGCTCACAAAAGCAACATGGGAATACAAAATTACATGGAAAACTATCACAAGGCTTACTTCTTTTGAATTAGTCTATGGTAAGAAATCCATGCTCTTTATTGAATTTGAATATCATACATTGAGAACAACAACTGAATTAGACATGAATTTACAATCAACATAAAGAGAAAGGTTGAGCCAATTGGATTCATTAGATGATTACATGATGCAATTCCTCTTCAACAAGAAAGTAGTGCAACAACACAAAAAATACTGGCATGACAAGAATATTAAGTACAAAAATTTCGAGGAAGGGATTTGGGCTCTATTATATGAATCTATGTTTAAGGACTTCAAACAGAAGTTGATGACTAGGTGGCTAGGAACCTACATTATTGAAAAGTGTTGTAATAATGGTTCAATTTAGATCAGTACCATTGATGAAGAAAGAATATCCCTACTGGTGAATGGATCTAAACTAAAGTCTCACAATAATCCCCTGACAAAAGAAGAATTCATAACAATAAAATATGGATGTGATTGATAGCAGAAATGATCTCAATCCATCCCAATAAAGAGATATGAGAAAAAAAAAAGAAAAAAAATATTGGATGAAAACCTCCCAGAGGCATCTAGGACAGATCTGAGGATGACAACCTCCAATGGAGGAGGCCTAATATATCAAAAATAAATTAATATCCTCACCAATAAAACCTCTGAGAGGCTTGATGAGGCAAGGCATTGGTGAAAACCAGTGATGGCACTTCTTCCTTGAAGAAAAAGAAAAAAAAAATTATACTAATCCCAATGCTACGATATCCCAATACATTACATATCTGATCTCGAGGAGGACATCAAGAAAACATGCATGCACCATCAAGAATACAAACCACCATTACCATTACTCCAGCCACTTGCAAGAATAAAAATTAATGTGCATGCAAAGGTAAACGAAGGTAACATAAATATCTATCCTATCAAATATTTCATTAAGCTTCATACATATTTATCTATGTGTATTTCATATGGTCAAGCATTTATTAATCTTATATGGTGATAAGAAT
Organism: Picea engelmannii; assembly: GCA_009831015.1. NCBI lineage: Eukaryota > Viridiplantae > Streptophyta > Pinopsida > Pinales > Pinaceae > Picea > Picea engelmannii. Next base: position 721,615 of record ML779322.1, read on the forward strand.
GAGGACGTTCACGTCTCGTCAATGGGGGTGGTCGTAATTCATGCCAAGATTCGAATTGGCATGTGGAGATTAAGTGGTTTAGGTGGAGTTTTATTGATATGAGTTAGAAAGAATGAATTAAGGAATCATAAAAGAATCAAGATGACTTTTGTGACAATACAACATTCCAATCCAAGATTTTGGGGCAACAATTCTGAGTTAAAGAGAATCAAAGCACCACTTTGAAATTAGAAGGAAGAAGGGGTAATTCAAGTTGTGTTGAAGCAAGAAGGTGAGCTCAAAGGAGAGGAAGGAAAGAAAAACACTCACAACAAGAGAATTCAAGGAAAAAACAAGAACAAAATCCTACATGTAGCCATGAAAATCTAGGAAAAGGAATAGATCTAGAATCTCAGCATTGGTTACATTTATTTCAATCTTTATGGTTTTCTAGATGTTGGGAATTGCTAAAGGTTTTATGGGTTCTTAAAAAACAATAAAATCACATCTTGTAGAAGCTCGATTTTCTCCCACAGTCACATTCCTATAGAGAAGTTATAAAACAACCTACTCTCCTTGTGTTAAATTATCCTTATTTTTTGTCAAAGATCTAATGTTTAGAATACTATGGTTGAATCCCATCAGCAAAAGAATTTTTTTTTAGTCTTTGAAAATGAATCCTATAGAATCCTAATTTGCATAGTTCCAATAGAAATATGTTTCTATGGGATCTATTTCTATAGGAACAACTGTGGATAAAATATTTGTTGATCTCCTTCTCTAACTACTTCTTGGGCTGACCCTGGTTCAGATCTGAACAAGCTTCCAACAAATCCCTCTAAAACTAACGACCCTCTTGGTAAACCAAAAAGAAACACAACACACAAGTGTATTGTGCAGTCTTACCCGAGATAGTTCTATGGGTGACTTCAATGCTCAGAAGCTTCCAGTCTTAGGAAAAGTGGGGACCTAGGATTTCCTTTCCTCTTCTTAAGCCTTGATCTAGTGGTTTTTTCTATTATTCTTAGAATCCATTCATCTATTATGTTTATGCATGCATTCTAGGAGATCTAACATGTAACAGATCTCACAGAATTATTTATTCATCAACTAACTCCTTACATAAAGTAATTATGCGATAAACACATCAAATAACATATATGTTACTATGGTTCACCCCCTCCTAGGATATGTCCACAAATATTTGGCTTCTCAGGCTCTTTTATTATGGTTCTACAATATATGGCGTTGTGTGCACTAAAACTATGTTCATACAATCACAAAATAGACCCCAGGACCTTTGTGAGGTTGAATATATCGCACCAAGCTCCTCATCATATGATATAACCCTCAATTTCTAGCTACTTTACTCTCATACAACTCAACAACTTAAAAAAATGGTATCATCTCTTCTAATAATTCCCTTGACTACATATAACAATACTTCGAACTCTCTAAATGAAAGAATTCTTGACCTAGACCTCCTAGGTACATATTTATAGTAATCCTCAACTTCTTATCCATTAAAGTTTCTTTCAAAAATCTTAACCCTAATATAGTTAGGTTTTCCTGCATGCATGCCTTGCATGCTTTCCTCGCACGTGTTTCTTTTCCTTCCCGCTGTCTTTTTCCAATTCTGGGTTTTATCCTCCAAAAATAGTATTTCCTCAAAATAGGTCTATGCCCAACAAAAATATATTAATTTGGGAATTTTCAATAAAAACCTCATTTTTTCCCTCCTTTGTTCGAAGCAAAACCCTTTCTGAATTTTTTTTATCACCATGTTCGTCTAAAAACCATCTCAATTTGTCATCCTCTCTAAGGAACAATTCAACTTGAACATTCTATAAGAAACTAGTAACCAACCTTTCTCTCTTCTCGGAAACTCAACTCACCATCCTTGAAAACAACCATGGAATCTAGATTCAAAAGGAGAGAACCAACATATACTTCCATGGTTTATGATAATTCTAAGATAGTAGAAATTTTTAAGAGATGTGATTGGTTGGGATACTTTGAAATACTCAGAGGATTTGATGATGAGGTATCCATCGAGTTTTCTCATAATTTCCAGAATATACAGGAACATGAATATATGACCACAATAAGGGGACTAACAATTAGAATTAATGTGGCCTCCATAAAAAATGTTGTTAATCTTCCCTTAGGTATCCTTTGGGATAAAGAAGAGAGGAAAGAAACCGTTAATTCCAATAAGGCATTCTTCCTCCAAAATGAGAAACCTGCTGAGGATAAAAATGGAATCAAAAGGGAAAGCCTCCCTCACCGATGGCTAGAAGTAGCATATCATATCATCAAATACATTACATGTGAGGTCATGATGAGTGTGGTATATGTTTACTACTTCAGACTATTGCAACAGCTGAGGCACCTTACAAATCAGAAACCCTACCATAACCTAACCATCCCTTAATTCCTCCTTGAATCATTAGAAGAGATGACCCTAAAAGTACAGAGAGGAAAACAAGAATTATTAGCACATCATGGACTCATCACAATGATACTTTTAGATTCCCTTAGGATTTTTAGGCTTAGAATTTTATGGGAATAAATCATAAACATGGATCAATATGCATTTTGAATAGGTTTAGGCATCTATGAATGAAGAGGAAAATAAAAAAGGGAGAAGAACCTAAGAGAATCACCATGCCCAAAACGTCAAAACAACAAAAGAAAAAGAAAATAAGAAGTTAGATGAAAAAAAAAAGGAAGTGGTTGATGCCTTCACTGCTTTAGGAACCCCCACAATCATCCTCTTGAAAATCACCAGTGTAGAATGGGTACAACCCAGAAAAAGGAGGTCCAACAAAATCAGGAGTCAAAAGAAGGAAATCCCAGTGTCAACCACTCCACTCACCATCACTTCCCAAGTAAAAGAGTTCAAGGAATCTTCTATTCCAGAACAAAAAAAAAGAAAAAAATGGGAAGGATCCTCAAGAGGAGATAGTAGTGAAAGAGGAAATACCAATGGAAGGAACCTCTCAAAAAAAAACCTTGTGGAAAAAATTCTTTATGTAGCCTTGTTAGAATTGGTGAAATCCAAGGTTGATGCCATCAAGTGGAAAAGGGTGGTAGAATGTAATAAAGGAAAATAGTAAGGAGGATTCTCAAGAATTGGAATAGGAGCTTGAACTTATGTAGGAAAATTCAAAATTATGACTATGCATAAAGCAAAATATAGCTAGAAGCTAAGAGTGGAGAACCAGAAGTTGTAGCAAGAATTGAACAAGGAAAGAAGAGATCTACATGAGAAGAGTGAACATGTGGAAATTATGAAAGAAACAGTAAAAAAATATCTAAAGTGTCTATAGAGATGTTGGAATTCAGACCACCATCTAGGACATATACAATGTTCCTAAAATAATAGTGGCATAAGAATCAAATTTCACACTTGGATAAATTTGTGAAGTTCAACATTGATACCCCTAAAGATTTCCTAGATACATATCAGGGCTATAATAGGGAGTAAATATATAAACTATGTGAATTATACATGCATAACCTCATCTTTCCATAGCCATACAATTGGAATCCCAATCCATATGTGGGGGATGTACAATTGATGGCCTTTGCATCATGGCTAAGACACGAGGAAATGAGGTCATAAGAATTCAAGAAGTATAAGGAGGAATAACAAAAAACACCCTTATGGATTAGGGTTGAGTCTTCCAAGATTAAATATGTCATAAAAACTCATCATAGACTCTCTTTGGATAAGTATGTAACTCCAGGATGGACAACCAAACAAAGAGAAGCAATATCCCATCTTGATGAATCACTAAGATTGTTGGGAGAAGAAGTAGAAGAGGCCTACCATAGAAGGTGGCATTCCTTGGCTCATGATTTGCAAATCATATAACCTCACTCCCTCAATACCATGCAAATTTCCCTCCTAAGGACACCCTAGTACAAATAAACTTTAAGAAAAATGAAGACTAAATGGATTGTGTTAAGGATGATCCTTCCACTTCTTCTCCATGTAGCACCTATGACTTATATCAATTCAAAAAAGGAAGAAGAAGAATGGGCCAGCATTGTAAAGGATAAAGGATACCATGATCAAAAATCTATCACCATATATGTGGCCTGGGATATGAGGAAACAATCCAGTAAGAAACAATAGTGTGATGAACAACAACATTTTGTTGAGAAAAAACAAGGCATTGACCAACAACAAGGTGATGAAAAGCAAGAAAATGTTGAACAATAACATATTAGTGAACGATAGCACAATAACAATAGTAGTAAGGAAATAAAGACAATATTTGGTTGCACAAAGGGTGTTCAAAAGTTCAGCTGGGGGCTGATGATGAGCCCCATTATTTTCCATTCTAAAGGATCATATTTGGCACATTTTTCCACCATAAATGACTTAATATTTTCTTATTGACCATATTTAATAGTAAGTCATGGTTATTTTCCATGTTTATTAATGAATGTATGTTGAGGTGGATTTTTGTGTGTAATATACCTTTTTTCTCTAATGTTTTTGTCAAAATATGTGTATTCCACCAACCATATTGAATTGTAGGAGTCAAGGGCACCAACATCCTAGAAACAAGGGATTTTATCTTCCTCAAGGAGTTGCCACCAAAGATCAAGGGGCATTGTCCCTACCTACCTCCAAGACCACTTCTTGTGAATTAAGGACCACTTATGATCAACAATAGTCGAATATACAAGTGTAAAGGATTCAAATCCCTCATTTTCTCATTCCTCTCCTTGATTTAGGGAAGGGAGGTTGAAATCTCTAGATATATATATAGAACTCTAGTCTAAGAGAGGATATAGAGAATTTTTGGAGAAGCATTGTATGGAGACTTTGTGGAGACTATTGTTGATAAATCAGAGAAGTCCTTCTCTTGATGTATTACTGATATTTATGAAATAAAGATGGTTTTTCTTTCAGTCCGCTAAAGTTTTGTTTAGGCTCCTTGTGCTTCATGGGTAGGGCCCATCCAAGAGGGCTCAAGGACCATGTTACAATTTATATAGTTTTCATGCATATTCTAGTATTTTAATCTCTTTTGAAGTTTAATATATATTTGCATGATTAATTCCATCTTCTATTAATATTATCACTAACTAGCTAGTCACAACAAGCATCTCATAGAAATGTTCAATAGCCTTTTGAAGCACCACGAGGTACCTCCCAAGGTCAAGAACCTCATATTAGCTCCATTTATTTGTAGTATATATTTTTTCATGCTTTTAAAGACTTACTCCACCTTTTTAACCTCATTTTTCTTCCTGTAGGAGTTTCATATATAAATTGTACAGTTCTTGTAAAACTGCATAGTTCCTATAAAAATCTTTTGTAGGTTTGTTTCCACTTAATATTTTGACCTAGATTAAACTCGTTTTCATAAATGCATCAATAAATAATAATTATAATAAATAGTCTGGAATTGATCAAAGGGTTATACCATTAACTTGTTTTTTTCATGCATTAATGTATCTTTACTTCTATTACAACTTTCTATCATAACTCGGATTGAATTCATATTCTTTATTTTACTTTATGTTGGCACGAGGGAAGACCCAGGGTTCAACGCTACAACAACGCACCAAAAAAACCCTAACTACGGGCACTTTTGGCAACACCTACAAAGCAGATGAAGTCTCACTTGAGGTAGAGGCAGGGGTGGTTGCAAGACTCAGGTGTTTGCAACCTTAGATGGGACACAGATATGTGATCATATCTCTTACGAAGCACTTAGCCTCGATCATTTATCAATATCCAACCCTTATTATACTTCGCAGATAGTACAGAGCATCGCAACACTTACTGAGATCTAAAGTATTTTAGCACTTAGCAATAGTAGAACAGATCAAATCCTGGATCAGCACTAAGCATCTTCATACCTATCATATCTAACATTCATACACATCTAAGAAGCACAAAGAATAAATAGATCTATCTAAATATATCAAAGCACTTAGCAAGAGATAAACATATCAAATCCAAGAACAAAGCATAACACACAGATTTACGTGGTTCACCCCCGTCCTGGGGCTATGTCCACCAACTCTTCTTCTTTATTAGTGTCTTCAATCGATTACAACACAGAGCCACCAAAACCCTACTTCGCATAGGACTGAAGATCTGCACAACTCACTATATCCTTCTTCCTTGCGCTATAGTGAAAAGCCTTCTACAACTTATTACAGTGGCTTGCACTGAGCCTCTTACATTCATGCACAGTGCACTTACAAAATCTATTAGCACTTATATTTTTGGCCTAACATCACATAGATGTCGATCCATATCTCTACTTACTCCACCTAGATGTTTATTTATACATTACAAAAGTGGGCCTAAACGTGGGTAAACCCACGGGCTGACATCCCTTTCCCATTACATATTCCCAAAACCCAAAAAGGGGCCCAAAAGTGGGCCAAGATCTCTTGGTCTCTGCTTCATCTGGCGCTCCATATTCGACAGGCTGTCTAAGTCCCAAAAATGGTCAAATATGACCAAGTAAATTCAAAACTTGGTCAAGGGCCAAGAGACCCCCAACACTCACCTGTGACTCATACCGAATCACTATGGTCTGAGCAATTCCACCTCGAATGCCTCGAGCTTGGCTCGAGCTACTTCGACCTGCTGCAATGCTACTACTTCTTACTCAGTGAACTCCTGGATGAGTGTGTAACACCCTGTTTCCCCTAGCCTGTAAAAATAACGATATTGGCCAAGAACTATGACAAACTCAAAGATGTGAATGTTTGATTTGACGGACCTTTGCATAAAAGGTCGATGAATGTAAATTATATAATGAATATGTGTTGCATGACTGCAAAGAGAGGGGATGTGTTAAAAGAGACCATGATGGCTAATGAGAGGTGGTGGAAGAGACTTGGAAGGGTTGCGTTAACTTCCACCGAGCCAGTATTGTACTAGTTTATACTTTCTCACAAACCAAAGTAGCTCTCTGATCCTAGAATGGATTTCCCGTCAGATTGGTAGGTGGGGAGGCTCCTCAAGAGTTAATGAGGGGATGGGGGATGAACCACCCATCTGTAACAACCCTCAAACCTAACCACAGATGACAGAATTCGTGCCACATGCAACCTTGCAGAAATAAATTGGCAAGGGAGGAAATGTGGTGAAGGGAGAACAGTGCATGTGACGAAAATCACGAAAGAGAAATGAAGAAACCCTGGAAACACAGGCAGTTCTGAATACCAAGAGAAGGAGAGTAACATTCATCCTAGATTGTTTTCCTGTATCAGGAAAAGGAGAGTAACCTTCGTCCTTGATTTCTGTTGAGTTGGAAGTAGGAGACTAAACCTCAAGGCATCATGGTCTAGCTCGAGGGTGGCCAGTGGTAAATCCATTTGGAGTCACTGAGCCTACGGTTGGGTGGAAACGAGCACCCCTCTCAACAGTTGCATCACACCTGGTAGATTTTATAAGTGTTTTATACCTTGTATTTCAAACTAAATATCATGAATGCATCCTTGTATTTATATGCCCATAATAATTCCTGTGTAGAATGATTGTCTGGTGTTTTAAACTGGAAATAATGGATGCATGTGTATGTTTATATGTCACCATTGGTTTCTGTATAAATAGTTAATTCTAGAAACCTTATGCAAGTAAGGATATCTCTCTAAGGTCTTAGAGTCATGTGAGTTTGAATCCCTGAGAAGTTGAATTTCATGATTCAAGCTCAGAAGGGATAGCGAGCCCAATTATAGAGAGAGGGAATACCCTATCATTTGGTAAACAAACGGTCAAAATCCTTTCAACAATACCCCAGATCTTTCAACTGATGGATCCAGAGAAGGAGCGCAGGCATTAATACCTCGCCCCTTTTAGCCTTCGCAAATAGTGATGGGACCTAGGACCGTAGATCCAAGGATCTGACGAAGCCCTAATGACTGTCGATCTTAGCCTTTGTATGGGAAAGAGAGTAGCATTTCACTGACTCGCGACTTGGAGTAGTCAAGGGTAGGATTGCATGAACTCGTGATTCATGAGATTGCGATGTAATCGTGGCCATTGGATCCAGGGCACGGGAGGACTGTTGGATTAGAAATTTTGGGGCACGAGAGCTCAACACCTCAACTTGTGAGGTTGCGAGTGGTGCTAGTGTTTGGCCTAGCCTATGGTTACATGTAGCAGGCGCTAGTGAGGAGGAGCCATACCCGTATAGTATCTCAGGTATCGGTGTTTGGAGAAAAAAGGAGTCAAGATTCTTGATTCCTGACTCACGAGTTGTAAAAGGCGCTTGCGCTAAGGCCAACTTGTGGTTGTTTGGGGAAGTTTAAGGAAGGAGAGGGTTTGCGCTAGGCCCAATAGAAGTCTCGAGGATTCTGTTCCTTGAAGGAAAAGACAAAAAATCTAAGTTGTTGTAGTGGGTGTGAGAAAAATTGGTATCAAAGCATGTTTAAAACACATGGCCTGCTTGGGCTCACGAACGAGTTGCACAGAAACTCCATTTGAAGTACTCTTAAAAGGAGTAACCCTCTATCTTAAACCCTTTAGCAAAAGCTAAAGTTAAGAATGAAAATTCCTACTGTGTGTGTGTGTTTGAAAAATATGAATTATGCACTGATTGTGAATGAATATAATGTTGACTAACAATAAGTGTTTTCTTTCACAACAAGTGGATGATCAACCGCGGGAAACTACAGACGCATCGAGTGGTGATGCACCAAGAAATGGGGGATGGCTCCCATAACAAAGACGAAGATTTTGATGAAAGGAGAGCAGTAGAGACCCCTCCTGATCTAGCTGAGACTGTGAGAAGCCTCATGGTCGAACTACAGAGCTGGAAGGTCGACAACGAGAGGTTGATAAAAGAGAAAGAGAAGTAGACATAAATTAATGTAGTCTTTCTATAGAGTTTATTTGACATACAAAGACAATTGCAGCATGAACCTGACACCAGTCACGCAGATCGACGACAGACAAAGAAAAGTTGAATTCCATCTAGGATATGGAAACGTGGTCTTTCAAGTAGCCACACTGGGAAGAGCACCTTGAGAAAGGTCCACCCCAGAGATAAGAGACAAGCATTGGATGATTCCTCTAGAAAGGAAACTGGCGACTCAGGAGGATCTTCTAGTAGCAGAACTAGTTCTTATTCCTGAAGAAAATGAAAGAAGAGAAATCATTCCAAAATTCACAATCTTGAATAATTCAAGAAGGCTAAACCACCCTCTTTCGATGGTGAAATAAATAAATGGGAGGAAGCGAAGGCCTAGATGCTTGGACTAAAGAAGTATTTTAGAGTCCATGACTTCTCAGAAAACTTGAAGGCCCGAATAGCCACTTTCAACTTGAATGGAAAGGATTCCATTTGGTGGGAAGACCTTAAGAATGTAAAAGGGATTCATGAAGAGGACCTATCTTGGGAACATTTTGAGAAATACTTCAGAAAGAAGTATCTGTCGAAAAAGTATTTTGACAAAAAGACTAAAGAATTCTATGAACTCAAACTGGGGCAATGCACCATAGAGGAATATGTCAGCAGATTCCTTGAATTGCTGAGGTATGTACCCTATATAAAATCAAAGAAGGAAAAGGTACAATGATTCATCAGTGGACTACCTAAGGACTATCAGAATAGGATTGAGTTTGATGAGCCAAAGACCCTATAAGACACTATTCGGAAGGCAATATATTGTTACGAATAACTAGGGCATCAGACAGAGCCTCTCGAAAACTGGAAGCAGAAGAATAGTTCAGGATTCTAGAAAAAGGGGTTTAAATCCCCAAGATTTAAAAACTATAAGAAGGAATCAAGGATGAGCTTCCCAACCTGAAGTGTACACAAGCAAAATTTCTCCTCCCAGAGAGGAAATAAACCTTCTGGATCTACCCCAGGAAAGATTGATAACCCAAAGAGGGAACCCTTGAAATGTTGGGGTTGTGGAGAAGAACATCTACTGAGGGACTGCCCGCACCGACAACAGAACAGTTGGAGAATTTACAATGTTCAAGAATCTACGACCATCAATGATGTGGCCAGGAGTGTGCTGCAAATTTATCCAGCCTTGGATAATAAAGAAGATGACCACCAAGCTTCAATGGTGGAGATGGAAGGTACGATCACCAACCATCTAGTGTCTATTCTAATTGACCCTGGTTCAAATTTGAGTTATATAGCTCCTAAGGTTGTTGATAAGTGTAAATTACAGCCACATAAACACACCAATCCATGAATGGTACAGTTAGCCACTGGCACCAAAAGAAAGGTAGCGGAGGTCATACCATCTTTCCAATTCACTATGGGTGAATTCCCCACCCAAGAAACCCTTAACATACTACCCCTAGGATCATATGACCTGTTGATTGGAATGGACTGGACTAGCCACATATAAAGCCAGATTGGACTGTTACCATAAAACTTTAGAATGTGTAGGTGAAGAAGGAAGAAGGATAACCCTTCGAGGGATCCAAAATCCTGTCTCAGTGAGATGAATATCATCCCTTCAAATGAGAAAGTATTGTAGAAAGGGATGTCTACTTTATGCGATACAGGTGTTGGAATCAGCTGAAGATGACAAACCAAGCCTCGAACACCACCCCACACTAAGATAATATAAAGATGTATTTTTGGAAGAGTTATCGGGTCTACCTCCGAGAAGGGATATTGACTTCTCGATAGAACTTGCATCGGGAGTGGTGCGAGTGTCTAGGACACCCTACAGGATGAGAACACCCGAGCTAGTTGAGATTAAATTACAACTAAAATAAATGATGAACAAAGGCTATATCCGGCCCAGCGTGTCTCCATGGGAAGCACCAGTTCTATTTGTAAAGAAGAAATATGGTACCCTCCGAATATGTATAGATTATAGACAAGTAAACAAGCTAACCATAAAGAACAAGTACCCCTTACCCAGGATCGATGACTTGTTCGATTAGTTGGGAGGTGCTTCCATATTCTCAAAGATTGACTTGAGATCCGGATACCATCAAGTACGAATCAAGGGTGAATACATCCACAAAACTTCCTTTAGGACGAGATACGGTCACTATGAGTTTGTGGTAGTACCATTTGGATTAACCAATGCCCCTGCCACTTTTACGTGCTTGATGAACAATGTGCTCTGCAAATTCCTAGAGAAATTTGTACTGGTTTTTATTGACGATATATTAATTTACTCCAAGAATAGAGAGAAACATGAGGAACATCTTAGACTCGTGCTTCAAGTGTTAAGAGAACATCAGCTCTATGCCAAATTTAGAAACTGCAACTTTTTCCAGAAGCAAATACATTACTTGGGTCATGTCATATCTGAAGAAGGAGTAGCAATAGACCCTGACAAGACTAGGTCTATTATGGAATGGCCTACTCCAAAGGATGTTTTAGATATCAGGTCCTTTATGGGCTTAGCAGGATACTATAGGAGATTTATAAAAGGATTCTCCAAGATTGTTTGCCCAATCATTGCCCTCCAAAAGAAGGGAGCTAAATTCACGTGGATAGAAGAATGTGAAGAAAGATTCCAATCCATAAAACATCTATTGACCCATGCACCCATGTTAAATATCATTGATCCTGAAGCTGACTTCCTTGTGTGCACTGATGCCTGCAAGGAAGGGCTCGGAGGAGTCCTTATGCAAGGAGGAAGTTTAGTCTCCTATGAATCCCAAAAATTTAATGAGCACGAAGTCAACTATGTGACCCATGATCTAGAACTGGCTTCCATAGTGCACGCCTTGAAAATATGGGGGCATTACCACCTGGGAAGAAAATTTGTACTTATGACAGACCACTGTGGATTACAATATCTATTTGACCAACCAAAACTCAATGCTAGACAAGCTAGGTGGATGGCCCTTCTTAGTGAGTTTGATTTCGAAGTCAAACATATCAAGGGAAAGGAAAATAAGATGGTCGATGCCCTTAGCAGAAGTATGAAAACAATTCATCTAGTAGTGGTGATAACCTGTGAGACAAACGTCAAGGAAAGAGTTAGGAATGCATAGGAAACAGACACATTCTTCCATACTATGACCTCGTACCTGCAGAAAGAACCCACAGGAATAAAGTATGAAGGCTACCAGATGATAGATGGAGGTCTACTAACTTACAAAAATAGGTTTTATATTCCATAATGTGATGACTTGAAGAGGTTCATAATGGGTGAACTACATAAAAGAACATATACTGGTCATCCAGGATACTAGAAGATGATCACAGCTACCAGGAAAAAATTCTATTGGCCTAGATTGAAGAAAGACATAATTGAGTACTTGGCCAAATGCATAGAATGCCAATAGGTTAAAGCATAACACGACACCTAGCAGGATTATTACAACCTCTACCAATCCCAGAATGGAAGTGGGAAACCATTTCCATGGACTTCATCACCGGATTACCAACATCAACCAAACATAATGAAACCATCATGGTAGTGGTGGATAAATTGAGCAAGTCTTCCCATTTTATCCCCGTCAAATCAAATTGTAAGGCAATCGATATCGCCAACATATTCATGAAGGAAATATTCAAACTACATGGTATTCCTAAGGAGATCGTGTCTGACAGAGACACGAAATTTACTTCCAACTTTTGGAAATCCTTAGTGGTTGGTCTAGAGACCAAATTACTATTTAGCACCACCTATCATCCTCAAACCAATGGAGAGATGGAAAGAGTGAACCAAATATTAGAAGGCATGCTAAGGATGCATGTAATGCATCAACCCCAAAAATGGGAAGATTACCTGCTGCTGGTGGAATTCGCCTACAACAATGGCTGCCAAGAATCCCTGAAGATGAGCCCTTTCGAAGTCCTCTATGGTAGACCGTGTAATACTCTATTTAGTTGGAGTAATACCATGAACAGAGTTACTATTGGACTTGACATATTGAAAGAAATGGAACAACAAGTGACTCAGATAAAACAAAATCTAAAGGTCACTCAGAACAGACATAAAAGTTACGCCGACCGAAAGAGAACTCCGAGAGAATTCAAGATGGGAGACCACATATATCTCAGAGTTAGGCCCATGAAGAGTTCCCTGAGGATGGGAGATTGTGCCAAGTTGGCACCTCTGTATTGTGGGCCCTTTGAATTTCTATATAGAGTGGGACCTGTAGCCTATAGGCTAGCACTTCCTCCCACAGTAAAAGAACATAATGTTTTCCATGTTTCATTATTGAAGAGATATGTACATGATTCTAATCATATAATTGACTGGTATGTGATCCAAGTGGAACTAGAGGGAGAATTCCTGCCAGAACCTTAATGCATACTGGACAGAAAGGAAACCCCACTCAGGAATCAAGCCATTGCACAAGTCAAGGTGTAGTGGAAACATTTTGGCCCAGATGAGGCTACGTGGGAAATGGAGGATGCCATGAAATGGGCATATCTGATTTTGTTTACTTCTATAAATACATGTCATATTGATAGAAAGAACATCAAGGACAATGTTCCTTTAAGGGGGAGGGAATTGTAACACCATGTTTCCCCTAGTCTGTAAAAATAACTATATTGGCCAAGAACTATGGCAAACTCAAAGATGTGAATGCCTGATTTGACGGACCTTTGCATAAAAGGTCAATGAATGTAAATTATATATGAATATGTGTTGCATGACTACAAAGAGAGGGGATGTGCTAAAAGAGACCACGATGGCTAATGAGAGGTGGTGGAAGGGACCTAGAAGGGTTGCGTTAACTTCCACCGAGCCAGTACTGTACTGGTTTATACTTGCTCACAAACCAAAGCAAATATCTGATCCTGGAATGGATTTCCCATCAGATTGGTAGGTGGGGAGACTCCTTGAGAGTTAATGAGGGAATGGGGGATGAACCACCCATCCATAACAACCCTTATACCTAACCATGGATGATGAAATTCTCTCCACACGTAACCTTACAGATAGAAATTGGCAAGGGAGGAAATGTGGTGAAGGGAGAACAATGTGCGTGGTGGAAATCGTGAAAGAGAACTGAAGAAACCCTCGAAACATAGGGGGCTATGAATACCAGGAGAAGGAGAGTAACCTTCATCCTGGATTGTTTTCTTGTATCAGGAGAAGGAGAGTAACCTTCGTTCTTGATTTATGTTGATCTGGAAGTAGGAGACTGAACCTCAAGGCATCGTGGTCTAGCTTGGGGGTGGCTAGTGGTAAATCCGTTTGGAGTCACTAAGCCTACGGTTGGGTGGAAATGAGCACCCCTCTCAGGAGTTGCATCATGCCTGGTATATTTGATAAGTGTTTTATGCCTTGTATTTCGAACTAAATATCATGAATGCATGCTTGTATTTATATGCCCACAATAATTCCTATGTAGAATGATTGTCTGGTGTTTTAAACTAGAAATAATGGATGCATGTGTATGTTTATATGTCACCATTGGTTTCTATATAAATGGTTAATTCTGGAAACCTTATGTAAGGAAGGATATCTCTCTAAGGTCTCGGAGTCATGGGAGTTTGAAGCCCCGAGAAGTTGGATTTCATGATTCAAGCTCAGAAGGGATAGTGAGCCTAATTATAGAGAGAGGGAATACCCTATCATTTGGTAAACGAACGGTCAAAATCCTTTCAGGAATACCCCAGATCTATCAAAACTGATGGATCCAGAGAAGAAACGTAGGTGTTAACACCTTGCCCCTTTCAGCCTTTGTAAATAGCGATGGGACCCAAGACTGTAGATCCAAGGATTTGACAGAGCCTTAATGACCGTTGATCTTAGCCTTTGTATGGGTAGGAGAGTAGCATTTCACTGAATTGTGACTTGGAGTAGTCAAGGGTAGGATTGCATGAACTCACGATTCACAAGATCGCAACGTAATCATGGTCATTGTATCCAGAGCATGGGAGGACCATTGGATCAGAACTTTCATGGTTATCACCTATCGGGGGTTCAAAACTTGAGGGATTTTCCTCTCGATTGTGGAAGTCACTTAGAGCCGAATGTTGAGGGCTCGTGCAAGAATGTGACCCATCCTCAAGTGGGGACCACATGGTTGACAGGTGGCATAACAACCAACACCCATAGGAAGGTGGGAATGGGTGACAGATGATGGACACATGTCGTTTGGGAAGGATTCAACCCATTATTGACTTATCGTATCTCAGGAACTCGTGAAGGGGGAGCATGAGGGCACAACACTCCAACCTGTGAAGTCACAAGATGCAGGTAGCGCTAGTATTTAACCTAGGAAGCAGGTGACTAGTGGTGGACATGTGTCACACTGGGAAAGAGTCAACCTAATGTTGACTTATCGTAGCTTAGGGTTTTGTAAGATGAAGAAGATGCACTTTGATCACTAAGTCCGCGAAACGCTGAGAGCCAAGGTCTCGTGCGACAGGCAGGGACGACACAGCACATGAGCAGAGTTATAGCATGGTTGATAGGTGGCATGTGTGCGTCACTTTGGTAGGGTCCACGCAACATTTACCTCTCGCGTCTCGGGGATTCGCGAAGGAGGGGCACAAGAGCTCAACACCTCAACTAGCGATGTTGTGAGTGGTTCTAGTGTTTGGCCTAGCCTATGGTTACATGTAGCAGGTGCTAGTGAGGAGGATCCATACTCGTATAGTATCTCAGGTATCGGTGTTTGGAGAAAAAGGGAGTTGAGAGTCTTGATTCTCGACTCATGGGTTGTGAAAGGTGCTTGCGCTAAGGCCAACTTGTGGTCGTTTGGGGAAGTTTAAGGAAGGGGAGGGTCTGTGCTAGGCCCAATAGAAGTCTCGAGGATTCTATTCCTCAAAGGAAAAGATGAAAAATCTAAGTTGTGTAGTGGTTGTGTGACAGAGTGCGTCATTGACTGGTCCTTCTAGGCAATGTTCTGTTGCACTCACAACTTTTTCAAGTTCTACTCCTTGGCTTTCAACTTCAGTGAACAGTTGGCCTGCCTTCTCTTGCACTAGTTGAATTCATTGAGATACTTCCATCACTTTGGTCTATATTGTGTGGTTCTATTGTTGGGCCATGCTTTGCTCTGGAAACCTCTTCATATATACATGTTATCCTTTAGCTATGCGTAACATATCTACATGTTGCTTTGCTTCTTGGAGCTGTGACTCCAATTCTTGAAACTCTGAATTCTCTGAGTTTTTCATACGTCTGAGCGCTCCTAGAGTTGAGATTCTTGCACTCCAAGGAAAGAGATTTCATTCTGCCAACTGTGCTATGAGCAGTTTCCTCTCTTAGGTCTCTAATTTCTTGAGGGGTATCAGGCACAATACGAATTTTTAGGTTTGCGATGCACTGCTAAAGTTGTTGGATCACTTCTTCTAGATCACCTGCTGTGCAATTTGTTCTTTAGCTTTCACTTCTATGGTAGTCACAGAGTGAAGTGCTCTACTGACCAGTTCTTTTACTTCTAGTTTCTCTATGATCAACTTCTCCTTGCTCTACTATAGCTCTGCTTTATCATTGTCCCACTGTTCTTGAAGAGCAAGTTTTTCTCATTCAAAAGAACTACGTTGCTCGACAAGTACTCCATGTACCTGTGTAAAATCTTGGATGGCTTGTGTTTTTTCTTTCTGAGCTCGTCGAAGGCAAGCTTTGACTTTATCGGCGATCTGGTGCAATTGGGTTGGATCATCTCTTGGTTCTACTGTTTCTATTGTAAGAGGTGCCATGGAGACTGCGTTGCTAGACTGGAGTGCCTACTGCACTCCTTGGAGTTCAATCTTGATACGATTATACATATGTTCCTGCTTTGCCTCCTTCCTTTATAATACCTCTTGTGAAACATTGTTCACAGTTGTGATGATGAAATTAAAATCATTTAGTGTGAGGGTAGTATGCATATTGGTTATAGGGGCTCTAGGTTTCTTCCGAGAGGAAGGTTTCAGAGGTGAAAATTTCCTTTTATTCAATGAATCTTCTTCGTCCCTAGGTGGTGGTACTTCAATTTTCTGTTGTTCAATTTCTGCACCTTCGATCTCTTCGCCATCACCCCCTTCGTCCGGTGAAATGGATGCAGTCCTCACAGATGTGCTACCTACATCATGAACCTCTTCAGGCTTCTTCATCTTGCTTGGCCCTGGTGTATCCTATGTACATTCTAGGCTATCTACATCGGACAAGTCCGTAGGATTGGCTGGAATAAGGAGATCTGCTGACCATTCGTTAGTGATTTCTTCTATGTCTTCCTCTGTTAGCTTGTAATATGACTACAACTACTGCTTATGCTCATCATCATGTGCTATTATATAAATGAAGTGGCGGTCCATGTTGAACTTCATTAAGGGCTGAAACCTATGGAGGGTATTCGGGGTCATTCAGGGCTCAGACTGGATGGCTTATTTCAACTGGTTGTAGTAAGAATGGAAGATGATATTGGACTGTCACTGCTTGTTCATATCATTAGATTACCATATCATACAGAACTTTGTGGCCATAGTTTTGAAGGGATTGATGTCAGGGAAGGTCTCACCTTCTGACATTTCCCATGCAATGAATTCGATTAGGATGAGAAGCTAGAGAAAGTGGAATTCATGCCCTTGATCTTGCGCTTCTCTGCAATCAAGCTCCAGCTGGTTTACAAGGTACTGTGCCTAATTCATCTGTAGTCCCTCTGGGCAATTTTCTGCGAGGTCAACTATGAGTCTAGTCACTTGGGTGGGCCAGTTATTGCGAGTTATCTTACCTGTGATCAACTAACATGTGAGGTGCACTGTGTCATTTTGGATATAGTTTACCTTGTATCCTCGCGTTCCCTTCTCGACATCACCATAAGTCTCCTTGATTCTCTGTGCTAATGCTCAATCAGAGGTATTTCCAAGGTAAAAATCCTATGGGTCAGGGCCCTGCATGCTCAGCCCTGTGATTCTATTGATCAAGGTCGGATCCATAGTGATGTGACGGTTCAACCATAAGTAACCTCCATGATAGCACAAAATTAGTAACTTTACACATGCATTTACCTCCTAATTTCATTCAAAGTGCAGGATATTCATCACATTGAGCAGTGTGGACTGTGCGAGGTTCTGGGTCCATGGCTACGAGATAATCTTTGAATTCTTTCCTTTAGTCCTGGTAAGATATTTGTGCAGGGAGAGCATGCTATAAGACTTCATGTCGCCAAGGTTGAAGTCACTGAACTTCAATGCTGTGAGCTTATCCTAGTCGGCTCGAACTATGTGTATCCCTTTAGAGAGGTACGTCGTGACCAAATCATAGTCAAAATCTCTGGGTACGATGTCTTAGTTGATGGTGTTTCTTAGAGGGGGTAGGTAGGTAGGTAGAATGCTCGGAATCAACTTGGCATTCACAATGTTGTCTTTGTGCTTCGTTCTTGTCTCTGTCATAATTCTAAAAGTTCCTTCTCCGCAAGATGTTGATGGAGAATCTTGGACTCCACCTATTGATGATGCTTTCACACCTACAGACATCCTTCTTTCCGACATGATTTTATTAGTCCTAAGATCAACGAGTACTTCCTTCACAAATTCTTCAAGTACGCTAAGCTCTTCGAACATGCGCGCACTAGACAAATTATCAGGGTCACAATGATCTCATACATTGATCAGGAATGAACAACGAGGGTGCGATGATCACTGTATACACTTGCTATTCTGTGGGCTTCAAATTCTTAGTTGGAAAAAGTGTTCTTCAGTCATGGTGCGACGAGGCAAATAGGTGATCTTGGCAATGGTTTTCTTTGCAATGGGTATGAGCCTCATTAATTTGTGTTTTCTATGTTATGGCATGGTTTGATAGTCTAGTGATGAGCCATCAATTCTTTTAGATCCATTCAGAGTGGAATTTGAATGGATATATCAGTGTTGGGGCTCAGAAAGGTCCTATTTTGATCCACCTTTCCCTTCATAATCCTTCACATTTCATCACCCCATTAACCTTTCATGATATCATTTCCATAAATATACTTGGGTTTCACCTTATTGTTCTCCACTTTATTCATTTTAGTATTAAAATGGAATTTGTGATTAAATGTTAGAAATTTGACATGTTTTCATATATATCTCAAATATGTGTGAGCTTTGTAATGTGTAGGAATATGTGAAGGATTAATTCAAAGGGACTTCTCGAATACTTCCTCCACCATTTCAATATTTGAAGAGATAATTCAAGCCCATTCCAAGGAGAAGATCATGGAGATTTGGTTGGAATATCTTATCTAAGATATATGAGAGATATGCGTGAGGATTTGAAGGGATTATATTTTGTAATAATGGGAAATAAGTTGAGAGAAAAGTGGATCTATAATAATGAGATGGTTATCTTATCTTCAAGGCTCTCATGTATAAAAGAGAGTGCTCTCTCTTCATGAGGATTTAGGTAGAAGAGGAATTAGGATTCACGTTAGATTATGTAATTAGAATTAGTGTAGTCATTAATGGTAGTCATTAGGATTCAAAAGAGAGAGGGATTCTTAGCTTTGATTCATGGTTTTGGTTTCCATGATTTCATTTTGTTATGAATATTGATTTGATTATTGTAATGTAAGATTTCTTCATTTGTGTGAGCTCACATATGTTGTTGTGTCATTCAACTCTTCACATGTTGTATTTGATTTTCCTTCATGTAGTTCTCCATTTCTAGATTAATTCCATTTACGCAATTTCCCATTCCTAGATTAATTTCAATTCCAAGTCATGTGTTTCCATTTCCTGCATTAGATTAATGATTTAATTTCAGTCATTTGTTAGATTAATGATTCAATTTTAGTCGTAGCTTAAACATTATATTAGGTTAGTCCCACTTCAATCTTGCATATACTTTGTGTGTGCTTCGTTAGTTTACGAACACCGAGTTGACAAATTAGATAGTTGGGCAAGTACTACAACTCAATTAATACAACATTAGTTCGCCCCAATTTAACAATTGTTGTTCCCTTGTCACAATTGTTGTTCCTTTTGTTATTCATTTGAATGGAACAATTGCCATTCATTTTGTTACGATTGTTGTCCCTTTGCAGGGGTTTCATCTTTGGAGGACAGGTATTGAAAATGGAAGGTAAGAACCTACGTAGGCGACAAGTAAAACACTTGTGCCAACACCTACGTTTGGCTAATGCATAGAGGTTGTTTTTAGGACATCTTTAGAGCCCAAAAATCGGCCTCTAATGGCTATATTGCTTAGCTATGATGAAGTGGCCTATGTCGTTGTTCTGATATCTCGACGAAGTTCAAATTCTGCAAGTTTTTCTTCTGCGAGGTACCCTTGGGAACCTACTGTAACCTTTCAATCTTAGCCTTCTTCTTACTCATATTTCTAGCCTTCTTCCCTGTGAGCTTCATCTCAGTGGTTCTTTTCCCATTCTGATTCTTATTTTCCTTAGGCATAGGCACTTCACACTGCTGAGATTCTTTCCTAGGATTCAGGGGTAATACTTCTTCTATATCTGAGACAGATACTTCAATCTTCTGTGAGTTCTCTAATGTTCTTTCATCTTTGATATCTGGGCTTCTAGTGTCAAATAGCTTCGATTTGTTCTCCTTCTCTTCAATCAACTGGGCGATCGTTCTAGTCATGAAATCTTTTAGCTCTTGTCTCTTTTGTTCCAAAACCTCTTTTTCTTCCTTCTTTCTATCTTGATCTCTATCAATCAAAGATTTTCCTAGTAACATGGTAAACGGGGTGTTGTCTTCAATGAATCGAATAATCTCAAAATCTTCTTCTGTCGAAGTTCCATCGACATTCATAGGTATCTGAGTGAGCCTCCCACATAGGTTTACCAGTTTCCCTATGAATAACCCTATTCCTCTTAATGAAGGAATCATAGTAGGTCTTCCTATAGCTTCCCAAGTTCTCTCTAGCATAATGTCCACTGGTGTTTCTTCATCAAGGACAGAATCAGTGTCAAAGTCTCCTATTCTTTCTTCAATGCATTCTTTTTCTTTAAAGATCTATGTTAGCCTAACATGTCAGTGACCATTCAAGGTGTCTTTCATCTGCAAAAATACCTTCTCTGATTCTTGTTGGGGTTCTACTAATTTTGGATCTGCCTTAGGGTTTTCTTCATTCAGATTCATTCTTTTGAGCTTAGCAATCATTCTAGGGAAATCCAATACTTCATGGTCCAAATATTTGCAACAAATACAACTAGGTCTTCCACCAGGGCATTCCTTAGCTAGATGTCCTGGTCTTCTACAACTGTAACATAGGATTAATCCTCTCTTCCTTTTAAATGATCCCCAACTTATTTTATACTGCGCACTAGGATCATGGTAGCCAATCTGCAAAAAAATCTTTCTAGGGTCCTGCATCCATTTGTTAATCCAAACATTCTTTCTATGCATAGGTATAACATATCTATCACTATCCTTATCAGATCTATTCATATCAATATTTCTTCCATCTATCAGAGCCCTAGTTTTCAAGCCAGGATAAAATCTATCAAACATACCTAGATCCATACTCTAGAAACACAAATTTTCACTTATTTTACTTTTATAGAGCACAAATCTTCCAGATCTAAGACCTTTTAACTATTCTTACCTTTATTAGAGCACAAAGTTTACATATCTTACTTCTTTTCTGTAGATCTGACCTCTCTTCTTTAGAAACTTCCACTTTTACCTTTTTTAGAGCACAAAGTGTTCAGATCTCGCTTATTTTCTTCAGATATATCCTTCCTTTCTTTAGCACAGAGATTTTTAGATGAAGTGTATTACTGCACACTAGGCACAGATCCATGCATAGAGCTTCCATGGTTTCAGGATGAATCTTTGCACATAACTTATTCTTCTTCAATTCCCAGCAATCACAGTTTCAGGTCCCGATAGCGGAACCATTTGTTGGCACAGGGGAAGACCCAGGGTTCAACGCTACAACAACACATCAACAAAAACCTAACTACCGGCCCTTTCAAAAACACCTGTGAAGTAGATGAAGTCTCACTCGAGGTAGAGGCAGAGGTGATTGAAATTCTTAGGTGTCTGCAACCTTAGCTAGGACACAGATCTATGATTATATCTCTTATGGAGAACTTACCCTCGATCATTCATCAATATCCAACCCTTATTATACTTCGTAGATAACACAGAGCATTGCAACACTTACTGAGATCTAAAGTATTTCAACACTTAGCAATAATAGAACATATCCAATCTTGGATCAACACTAAGCATATTCATACCTATTATATATAACATGCATACACATCTAAGAAGCACAAATCCTAAATAGATCTATCTAAATATATCGAAGAACTTAGCAAGAGATAAACATATCAAATCCAAGCACAAAGCATAACACACAGATTTACGTGGTTCAGCCCCATCCTGGAGCTACGTCCAACAACTCTTCTTTTTTATTAGTGTCTTCAATCAATTACAACACAAAGCCACCAAATCCCTACTTCGCATAGGACAAAAGATCTAGGCATCTCGCTAGATCCTTCTTCCTTGCACTATAGCACAAATCCTTCTACAAATTCTTACAGTGGCTTGCACTTAGCCTCTTACATTCATGCACAAAGCACTTACAAAATCTATTAGCACTTAGATTTTCGACCTAACATCACATAGATGTTGATCCATCTCTCTACTTACTCCACCTAGATGTTTATTTATACATTACAAAAGTGGGCCTAAACATGGGTAAACTCACGAGCTGACGTCCCCTTCCCATTACATATTCCCAAAACCCAAAAAGGGGCCCAAAAGTGGGCTGAGATCCCTTGATCTCTTCTTCATCTAGTGCTCCATCTTTGATAGGCTATCAAAGTCCGAAAAATGGTCAAATATGACCAAGTAACTTCAAAACTTTGTCAAGGGCCAACAATTTAATATTCTTGATCCAGTATTATTCAATGTAGTAGAATGCAATTTTTCCATGCAATATAGATTAAATGTACTTTCATATTAGTTTGTTTCCTTCAAGAAATTAGTTCATAACTTCTTTCTGTAATTTTATTTTTCCTACACATTTTCATCCTTTGATCATTTTCAGGCCTTTGCCACCGACAAATGCATATTGCACATACAATGCATAGCACCTCTTAAGTTTGTACGAATCCAAGTTGAAAAATTAAGGTAGGAAGCCAAGGGTGTAGTAAATTAATGTTGTTATTCCTAGGGCCATCGATGCCCTTTTGTTCATAAGGTACCAAACTAAAAATGATAAAGACATGTTCGATAGATACATCACTCCTCAAAATATGTTAAGAACCAAATATCAATATAGCATAGAAAAACCTTAGAATAAGTACTCAACACCTTGAAAAAGAGATAAATTCAGATAATAAGCCTCTTCTAGGGGGAAACCTACTTATGCCCACATAAATGTACAATTCCAGGATGATTCCAAATGAAAATGTCTCCTTGGTATATATAAGAGACTAGGAGGTATAATTACAACTAATGGAATAAAGCTGACATAAATAAGATAACATCACTAATGTAATATGCCCCAATGAAGGGGTAATGATCCAATATTAGGGCTTAACATGCCCCTCCCATTGAGACAAGTGTTGTCTACAACACTTGAGTAACTTCGGATGCTTCTGTATAAAAGACCCATCTTCTCAAGTGGAATCTTCAGCCGATAGTTTCCTCCATTTAATGAGATACTCTGAAATAGATCTATTCCTCAGTTGGTGATCTCTTGTGTCAGTGATGGCTTCAGGCTCCAATATGATTTTTCCTTCCTCGTCAAGTTCTTGCAATATAGTTTGAACTGGGATATTGTCAGCTATAACCTTATTTAACCACGAAACATGAAAAATTGGGTGTACTCATGAAGATGCAGGTAACCCCAATTTGTATTCCATAGTACCAATCTTTTGCAACACCTTATAAGGGCCATAGTACTTTGGTGATAATTTATTATTCTTTTTGGCTTGCTTGAGGGACATCTTCTTATATGGTTGTAGTCTTAAAAACACCCAATCCCCTACTTCAAAACTTCTTTCACTACGATATTGATCCGCTTGTTGTTTCATGTGATTTTGTGCCATGGTCAGGTTGTCCTTTAAGATTTGGAGAACTTTTTGTTGATGCTTGATTTGATCTTCCACTGTTTGAACCTTAGATTTTTCTTTTAGAGAAGAAGTGATGGAAGGAGGGTAGTATCCATAGAGTGCCATAAATGGTGTGATTTTTGTTGCAGTATGAAAGGAAGTGTTATACCACCATTCTGCCAATGGTAACCATTTGAACCATTGTGTTTGTTTATCAGAGACAAAGCAACAAAGGTAGTCTTTCAAACATTTGTTCACTATATCGGTTTTTCCATCAGATTGAGGATGATAGGATGAGATATGAGACAATTGAGTACCCAAACAAGAAAATAATTTTGTCCAAAAATGTCAAGTGAAGATGGGATATCTGTCACTTACAATAATATTTGGGCTTCCATGTAGCTTTTGAACTGTCTCCATGAATGCGGTGGCAACTGTACTAGATTTGAAGGGATGAGAGAGTGCACAAAAGTGTGCGTACTTGGTTAGTCTATCAACAATCACCATGATGACACTCTTTCCTTTAGACTTCAGTAACCCTGTGATGAAATCCATGGAAACCTCCTCCCATTGTTGACTTGGGATGGCTAATGGTTGTAAAAGACCTGGGGTCTTAATCGTTTCCACCTTATTTTGTTGGAAAACCAAACATTCTGCCACAAACCTTTGAACATCAGTTTTAAGGCCATCCACAAAAAAATCCTTCTTGACTCTATGGTAGGTTTTCAAAAATCCTGAGTGCCCTCCTATTGGAGAGGTGTGCAATTCCAATAATACCTTTTGTTTGAGTTGGGAGTTCTTACATAAATATAATCGATCTTTATACCATAGTGAATCATTTTTCCATCTAAATGTATCTGATGCACTAGAATCCTACTACAACCTTTGAATGAGAGTCCACACTTTTTTGTCATTCTTCCATTCATCCTTTGCTTCTATTATCCAATCGGGTTGGATGATCAAGATAGCATAGATAAATGCCTCAACATATTCATCCTTTCTTGAGAGTGCATCTGCCACAACATTTTTCTTCCCCTTTTTATAGACAATTTCAAAATCATAACCCAATATCTTGGTTACCCATATTTGTTGTTCTTCTTAAGATAGTCTTTGTTCCAAGAAGTATTTAAGACTATCATGATCTGTTTTGACCTTGAAGTGCCTACCTATTAGGTAAGGACACCATTTCTTCAATGCATGTAGTATTGCCATCATTTCCTTCTCATAAATGGGTTTGTCTAAGTCCTTTCCCTTGAGTGGTTGACTTTCAAAAGCCATGGGCTTTCCTTCTTGCATTAGGACAACACCAATTCCATTTCCCGAGGCATCACATTCCATCATAAAGGTTTTTGTGAAGTCTGGAGTGGTCAAGACAGGAACTTTTCACATCACCTCTTTAAGTTTTTCAAAAGATTTAGTTTCCTCTAGAGTCCATGAAAATTCACCCTTCTTAGTTAGTGACATTAATGGTGCTTCTATTCTTCCATAGTACTAAACAAACTTGCGGTAGTAACCTATCAAACCCAAAAATCCTCTAAGATTATTCAATGTTTTGGGAATCGACCAGTCCATCTTGGCCTTAATCTTGTTAGGGTCTACTTTAAAACCTTCATGAGATACAATATGACCCAAATACTCTACCTCCTTCACTCCAAAGAAAGAGTTGGATGGTTTTGCATATATTTGTTGCTCCTTTAGTAGTTGTATTACCTTGTCAACATGTCACACATGATCCTCCCAAGAATTGCTATAGATTAGTATATCATCAAAAAATACTAACACAAATTTTCGAAGAAAGGGATTGAAAATGAAATTCATCAACCCTTGGAATATGAAAGGCGCATTTGTAAGGCCAAAAGGCATGATCAAAAATTCATAATGGCATTCATGAGTTCGGAATGTTGTTTTTGGGATATCTTCTTCCTTCATTCTAGTCTGATGATACCCTAAACAAAGATCCAATTTTTTGAAATAGATTGCTCCATGTTGTTCATCTAACAATTCATCAATGACGGGCATAGGAAACTTATATTTAATAGTGATCTTGTTGAGCTCTCTATAATCTAGAAACTTATGCCATGAGCTATCTTTCTTGAATACCATTACCGTTGGTGCAGAGTAAGAACTTTGGCTAGGTATAATAATTCCAGCCTCTAACATTTCTTCAACCATGCACTCAATTTCACTCTTCTGGGCATAAGGGTATCTGTATGGCCTGATGTTAGGAGGAACACTCCCAAGAATTAGGTGAATTTCATGATCATGATTTTGAGTGGGTGGAAGACCTTTGGAAATATCTTCAAATACTTTGGAATGTTTATCAATGATCCCTTGGAGGTCGTGAGGAATAGATGGCTTAGATGTTTGAACATCTAGTGAGCATAGTTGTGCAATTACGCCTTGATGCCCCTTTTTCAATAATTTTGTCATGCCATTAGAGCTTATCACCTTACTGGGTTTCCCTGTGATACCTCTTAACTCAATTTCTTTTCCTTCCAATGAAAATTTCATGAAAATTTCTTGAAAATCAAAAGCCACTGTTCCTAATGATTGTAACCATTGGATTCCTAGTACAACATAAGCACCACCCATGGGTATAGAAATCATTGGACTATTAATTACATATTCCCCCATAGTAAAAATGATCGTATTGCATTTTCCTGAGAAATTGATAGTTCCTCCATCTGCAATCATTACTTGAAACTCTGGCACTAGATATACAAAGCAATTGAGAGCTTTGGCTAATTTATAGTTAATGAAATTATGAGTACTGCCAGAATCAATTAGGACTATTACCTTTTTCTTTTTGATGTATCCTTCGATCTTGAGGGTTTGAGGAGTGCTAATTCCAGCCAAT
>ML779322.1:748384-773491 GCA_009831015.1 Picea engelmannii
GATGTATCCTTCGATCTTGAGGGTTTGAGGAGTGCTAATTCCAGCCAATGCATTACACGATATCGTGGGAGTCAACTCTTCAGACGAAATTGCTTCTACATTTTCATCTTGAGATGGTTCTTGTTCTTGTTATTCTTCCTCTTTATAATATATGTAGAATAATTTCTTCTCACCACACTTCTGTCCCTTACTGTACTTGCTGTCACAATTAAAACATAAACCTTTTTCTTTTCTTTCCTCCAATTGTTGAGGTGTCAACCTTGTAGGTTAAGGTGTTTTAGAAGAATGAACATTATTCTCTCTATAGATGTTGGGATTGGTCCTTCTAGTAGCCATAGCCATAATTTTACTTTCAACATTTCTTGCCACCTTAAATGCATTCTCCAATGATTTGGGTTCCCAAAGGCGAACCTCATATTGAATGTTATCCTTTAAAGTTCTTATGAATACATCAATCAAGTGCTCATATAGAATATCTCTTACCTTTATATTCAATCTTTGGAAGTTCTCAATGTGCTCTGTAACTGAACCCTTTTTCTTGAGATTTATCAATTGGCTAAAGAAGGTAGTGCTCCTTGTATCCTCATAGTGTGCTATCATTTCTTCTGTGAAAATTGTCCAAGTGACAAGTGATTTGTGAGAACAAAGCCATCGATACCATACAAATTTATTGGGTTCTAAATATAAATAAGCAATTCGTACCTTTTGTGTATGTGGCACATTATGTAGATAAAAGAATTGCTCCATCTGAAGTATCCATGTGATTGGGTCCTTGCCATCAAACTTCCTCATATCGATCTTAGGAACGCGGTTGGTCTTCAACCCAAAGTTGGAATTTCTCCATTCTTGATTCACCTTCCTTGTGTCCTCATCGTGAATTTCATGGGATACATTTTCACTTTCAGGTTTCCTCTCTATTATGATTTTTTTCAATCCTTCCATGATCTCCCCTTTTAAACCCTCCATCATCTGTTGTAGTTCATCTTTTGTTACTGTCTTATTTTGTAAATCATTTATGTCCCTACGCATTTATTCACCTTCATCAAGAGTCCATGTAGGATTATCTATAGGCTTATTTGGTGTAGAAGTTCCCTTTTTGGGTGGCATGTTGGCCAAGTATCACTTTTGAACCTTGATTTTGAGGTGGTTCTACTAGACAATATTTCTTCTGCTGTATCTCCAAATTTTTGGCCCTTCTGGGTATGAAAAATTATTTTTTGTAGTTCTCTGATATTTCTTCTCTTTAATGCCATAGTTCTGATCAAAATTGGATGTTCCAAGTGGAATTTACGATAACTTACCCACAACTTGTTGATTTTTGTCCTTTTCGGGAGATGTCACTTATATAGCATGCCTCGCACAAAATAATTGATATACAATTCCGAAATTCATACCAGAAATACTAAATATTGTCCACTATCCAATGCAACCAGTCTCACTCAATTTGGATACTCTAGGAAGAAGTTATGATTGTTTTACCTGGAACACCTTCTTGAGACTAGTCAATAGGACTAGTCAGATACCCTATCTTCCACATGGTGTATCTAGAAATGTAAAACGACCCAGAAGATAATCATTTTACCACCGATACCTTTCTAGTTTATGTGAATATACTATAGATTTTAAGGTTTGAAACGTTACATAAAAAAATTTATATCGAAAATTCTGCAATGACTCAGTTCAGGATGATTCCAGAACCCTATCTTGCACAGTCCGTATCTCCAAAATTATAAGGCCTTAGGAGCTGAAATTTTAACCCAAAGTACCTTGATCCGTTTTCTAAATATCCTCCAAGATTTTCCTTTTGAAATTCTGTAGAAAAACAATTATAGAAAAAATTCCAATGTGTCTCAGATGTAGCAGCGAAATCCCAAGACCTTGAGCTCTGATACCATATGTTAAGAACCAAATATCAATATATCATAGAAAAACCTTTGAATAAGTACTCAACGCCTTGAAAAAGAGACAAATTCAGATAATAAGCCTCTTTGAGGGGGAAACCTCCTTATGCTCACATAAATGTACAATTCCAAGATGATTCCAAATGAAAATGTCTCCTTGGTATATATAGGAGACTAGGAGGTATAATTACAACTAATGGAATACAGATGACATAAATAAGATAACATTAATAATGTAATATGCCCCAATGAAGGTGTAATGAGACAATATTAGGGCTTAACAAAAGAAGAATGATATAAACTAAATATTGCATCATCTCAACCACTTTGGTATAATTTTCACCCTCTAAGAGAAGAGTGGGATCGACCAAATATTGCATCGAATTGACCACTTCATCAACCATTGGTTGAAAAGGTTATGAGACAAAATGGTGAGGAGATATATCACCCTCCAAAAGCAAACTGGGATCAACCAAATATTACATTGGCTTGACCACTTCATTGACCAATGGTTGAATATGTTGTTGGGAAATCAAAGGTGACTCAGGATAAAAAGGACCTTCAAAAAGAGACCACACTCTTTGTACCTCTATAATAGCCTAGCATGGATGAGTAAGGTGACATCCTTTTCAAAGTTTACAAGGAAACTTAGGATTCCATCCTATTCATCTAGATTTCTTAGTAGTGTCATTTCCCCTAGCATGACATGCATTAACTTGTATATTTACCCTAGCATGACTCATAATGGTTGGTTGTATATCTCCAACATGACTTTCAACAATTGGTTTTCTATCTTCAGTATGACTAGTAGTGACTGGACTATTTCCCATAACATGACTTGCAATGGCTAGTTTCTTGCTCCCATCATGACTTATAATGGTTGTTTGCATGTCTCCAACATGAATTACAGTGGTTGGTGACCTATCTATAGTAGAACTTGTAGTGACTATAATATTTCCCCTAACATGACTTGTATAGTATAGTTTCCTACTCCCAACATGACTTACAAAGGATGGTTGCATGTCTCCAACATGACTTACAAAGGCTAGTGACTTTTCCTTTTTTATTTTCTTCTTCTTTTCATTCTTTCTCTTTCTATTCCTTTTAGACTTTTGGTTACTAGTAGCTAGAATTTCACTAGATGAGGTAGAAGGAGGATGAGTATATTTCACTAACGAAGAATATTAAGGATAAACATCAACTTGATTCCCATGACATAAGTTTCTCATCTGAGAAGCATAAACGACATTTAGAACATTCTGAGTGATCTACAACCAAATTGGTAGTCCCACACTCAATCCAAGAATGTTCAAAGTGGCCATCAAGGGGGAACCAACGTTTCCAATGAAAGGAAAAGAGAAAGAATCCCCTTCAAAATGGGTACCTTGGTTAGTATCCCTAATAAATTTATCCATATTGGTATTATGCATAGGTTCCTCCATTGTAATGTTTTCCACATATGACAGAGTCTCGTGCACTATCTATAACAAACCAGTGGTATAAATCCCACACCTTCTAGGAGGTGGATCAATGCTTTCCGGTGAAAGAACACAAGTCTTTCTTGATTGGAAGAGTGTTTGGTTTTCCACTTTGAATTAAAAATCCAAAAAGTAGTGGGAGAGACATAACCTAAGGCTAACTACACAAAGTAACAAACTCCTACAAAATACATAGAAGAATTTAACAAAAACAAAATAATTCTCCAAAGCTCAGCGAATGTGGATTAGGTATTGATTCCAAAGAAATGAAAATTTGATCAAAGGAACTTTCAGAGACCAATATGGGTTGATTAATTCTCAAGACCAATAAATGAAGGAGTGAGAAGTATTTACTATGACCTACAAGTAATAACCATTCTCGGTGCAAGTACCCATGCAAACATGGGGAACCCTCCAAGGGTACTGAAATGGTGATGCAACATCTACATTGAATATTCTAGGAACTTCCCACCCATATTCACTTGTGTGGAGTCCTAGGAAAGGAAACTAAGGATACCAATTAAAAATGAACAATAAGGGGAACAATCGTGGGTCGAGAATGCATTTATGTGTAGGGTATCAAATACCAAATATTCCAAAAGCACTGGAACCTAGAAAATAAAGAGAGTGGATATCTCTTTCAATTATCCTAATGCGACCTTGTGCTTGACTCCTTTGTTAGAGGATCTTACTCGGTAAGAGCCTATGTGGCCATTGGATTTCACAGTATTTAATAAACTCTAATTTTCAATTTAATGGCCTTGGAGATTTTACTATCGAACCTATTCCAAGGCCCTAAGATCTAAAATATTATGCATTTTCCTTGAAAAACAAAAAAAAACTCTTCTTCACTTTAAGTGAAACGTTCATTCTAGTTGTTTTTTATTTATTCAAAGGGCACATAAGTGAAATTAATGTTGTTTTTTAGATTCTTTCAAAAATAAACTTATAATAAAATTGGCAAATAAAAATTCACACTTATCCTTCAATGTATTTATTTCCAAGAAAGTATGAAGCATGAACAACTGTCAATGCAAACTACAAACCCTAAGATGCAATTTTTCTTTTCTTTTGAATTATGCAAACACAAATGAGAATTACTTTGCAACAAGACAAATTTTAGGTACCAAATCTATTATAATAGTATAAAAGTGAAATACTACAGTGAATAACAATGGAATAGTAACAAAATAATGAAATACTACAGAGAATAACATCGAAACAACAAAATATATGGAACCACAATACTAAACTAATACCTTTATTGATATGAAACAATGTTCACTTGCCTCTTTGAGGGGGTAACCTCTAGTAGAGCAGATCTCTATTACAATAATTCTTAAGACAAGGACTTCTCATCCCTCCTACTCTTATTTATACTAATTATATCTTCTAAAAAAAATTCTAGAGGAAGATATTTCTAGAAGTGAAAACTTCTATTAGGTCTTCTTACATATGCTTGTTCTCATTTATTAAATAGGACTTATTAACTAATGTTGATCTTTATTACATGGAAAATATATAATTCTACCTACGTGACGGGTTAGGGAGGTTAGGTCCCTAACATTCCCTCCCCCTTGAAGAAAAACCTTGTCCTCAAGGATTGAGATGAGGAAATGTTTGTTGAATGGTGGCCTGATCCCATGTGGCATCTTCTGGAGTTGTATATTTCCATTGTACTAACACTCCCTTGATGGTGTGCTAACATAGATGACACTCACACTAGTCCAAGACTGCTTGTGTATGCAACCAGATGGAACCTTCTTCATCCAAATCAGGGAGACTAGTTTGAGTTTGGAACTTAGTTCCAATCACCTTCTTTAAGAATGAGACATGAAAAAAAGTATGTATATTGGAATGATTGGGAAAAGATAACTACTATTACATCAATCCCATTCGCTTGAGAACTATATAAAGAACATAAAATTTGGGATAATGTTTCTGACAATGTTCAACTTTAACTGAAGTCTTCTTATAAGGTTGTAGTTGAAGAAACATCTGGTCCCCTTTAACAAGTTGGCATTTGGAATGACCTTGATCTACTTGTTTCTTCATGTGATTCTAATCAATGACCAAATTTTCTTTGAGGGGACAAAGAATAACCTCTTAGGTTGTAATATGTTTTTCAACCTCTTGAAAATTCAAGATTGTTATAACCCAAAAATGTTCTACCTATGCATACATGGCATTAGCCTTTCTACTTACACAATTTTCCAAATTAATGTTGAGAATCTCTCTTAAAAAAACATTTTTTGGAGCATGTGTGTGCCCTGTTGCACTACTTCCCATGTACATATGCAAGATGAATACTAGACATCCCACATACATACACTATCTATGTGATAAAAAAACTTGCGTTTACCTCCAAAAGTTGAAAAAAATAAAAAAAGTTGTAAGGAATTCGATAGATTTTACGGGATATAGTCAGTTTCCCAACCATTTTACCCCTTGTATCCCATCCCCAAACTGATTAAATATCATTTTATCATATAAAATGAGGTCTTGGGGTCTCATTTCATCATCAAGCATTAGAACATAGAGACTCTTCCAAAATACCTTGCCCTTTTAGCCCAATCTTTGCAGCCCTTTCTGAGATTTGGCCTCAACATTCCCCCTCCATCCCTATCCCTATACAAACCCTTCCCTATTTCCCAAGGAGATCAATTTATTGTGAGAGGTATTATAGGAATGATGCACTTGGAGCAGCAGTAATAGGATCTCATACCAGGTTCGTGGATAATCTACCGACAAGAAGGCTGTAACTTTTGTAATCTTCACATATGAATAAAAGAATTATGTTTTTATCCCAAATATTGTGTTTTTTTTCTTAATTGAGTAATGAATTTACATTTATATATGAACCCTAACACTGATAAGTAGAGATAGGATATCTTGTAGATTTGTTGTCTAAATTGTTTGCAGGTCATCTTTGGGAGGAGACCAGCAGAACAAGAAACTACAAAGGAGAAGGAGATCTACACCAACCAAAAGGACATAAGGTATATCCTCTTTTCCTTCTCTTGTATATTGAGTTTAGATTGTTTGGGGTAGTTCAGAAGTAGAACCATCTTTTGAGGGAGATCAATTCTCTACCTATACTTCGAACCAATATAGTAATAGGGGGATTTTCCCCGCTAGCAGAATTGGCGACTCCACTAGGGAGTCTCTTTAGGGTCTTATAGGGAGGTGTTTTGGTTTTGATTGGTTTATTTATTTACTTTTGAGTTTCTATATAGTTTACTGAGTCATTTTAGGGTATCTGGTCACCTTTCCAGGTGCCTACCAATTTTCCCTTCCCATTCAATTCCCAGACTTTTTCTTTTTTAATTTTCACATAGGTGTACGCGCTCTGCTTTGGCTCAAACTGCATACATACTCCCTCTGAACACTATACGACCCACGTACATACACAGGCTACTAGTGCAACAACCCACGTCTTTGTGTCTTGAAAGGGTTTAAAAAAAAGATATTTCTTTCTCTTTCCTTCCAGAAGCCTTGGGTTTCTTAGGCCTTTCTTGGACTTTACAGAGTCTCTTTTGGTGGTTTTATCTTGGGTTAAAGATTTGATTTCAACTTGTTTCTTGGTTTTATTTTGTTTTCCCTAGAGTTTTAGAGTGAACTGTCAAGTTTTAGATCCTCCTATGGGTTCTTTTGAGTCCTTGCATTTACGCAGTTGGCCTAGGGTATGAGTTAATCCAAGGTTCTTTTCTCTCTTTATCTTGTTTTATGCTTTGAAAAAATGAAAAAAGAATCTTTTACTTTTGTTTTTTCTTCTTTAATCATTTCAAAAAACCAAAAAAGAATTTTTACATTTAGTTTGGTAGCGTAGCATAGGTTGCTTGTTTGCAAAAGAAAGAGTTTTAGTTTCAAAGTTCCTTCTTGTTTTTATGAAAGTATAAGTAGTTTTACCTCGTGAAATGAAAAATATCTTTTAGGAAACTTTTAGTTATAATATCTTGAAACATTAATTTGAAAAGTTGATTTTTACAAAAAAAAATTAAGCTTTTTCTTTAAACTCGAAGTATCTAGTTTGTTTTTCCATTAAGTGCTCTAAAGTTTTCTTCATTTTCGTCATTTCCAAACACCACTAGTTGCACGATCACATCCTTTTCATAAATCAATACCATAAAATTAAAGCTTAACTTAAAATCTACTAGAATTTATGTTTGTAGGGTTCACTGACTAGTTTAGGATTTTAGGGCTTTGAAATAGGTGTGAAGAAGAAACTCTTCAAGGCCATTTAAAACAAACATTGAGGTTTGAGATAGGGAGCGTATAAATTCCAGTGTTATAAGAGTTAGTTGGGGCCCTCCTCTAACACATGGGATAAATATGAGGTCACATAAGGAAAGGTACAGGAGATAACCCCTCTAAAGTCAGACCAAATGTAGTGGGGATTGTATATTGAAGGTCTTTCCTGGGAATCACACTGATCACATTTTCCTACGAAGCATCGTGGACCTCAAATCCATTCAAGACCTTTAGTTGTCTTTTGGATCAATTTATTTCGGCACCCTTGAAAGGCTTCATACTTGTTATCCTACTCATTAAAATCTTCTCGACTATCGACTATACCTTCCTGGTGACTAACTGCAACCTGGAAACCTAGTTTCCTATTTTTACGAAATTACACAGGTGAATGCATGAGTATACCGTGATACCTAGGGAGAATGTTGGATCATGTTTTGTAGAGTATACCCATAGGGTTCTTCCATGTTCGATTTATACTTGCACCTGTAATTTTCTCTAGTGTCGATTGGCATAGTAGTCCTTCCCACTAGTTAGTTTTCTTCTTGATCTACCTTTAGGAATTTTTATTTTGTTCTCTTTGATTCATGCTAGCTAAACCTCTTAGTGTCGATTGATCATTTCACAAAGTGGAAGATCAAAAACTTCATCGTTTGCGTAGGATTCAGGTCATGTTGTCAGTTTCTTTGGATCCACCTCTGCCACTGTTGAGGCATAGAATAGATCAGGAAGGATCATTCGAAGCTAATAGGAAACAGAAAATTGTACCTAATCTAGATTTGAGAGAAAATTTTCCATCTCCGGAGGAATCCATCATTTTTTACCTCGAGACCAAAGGTTTCAGGCCAGAAAATCTTTCGATCACCGATTTATTGGAACCAATCTTAATTTATTTAGTCCCTCCCAAGGTGACTTCTCCTGAACTCCACTTATTCAGCGAGCAATGATGGAATAAAACAGTTCTACTTCAACAGGGATTCCTCATACTCCCGTTACAAATTTCGCTAGAGGGGGCGTTGTACATCCTCCCCCACTTCCACCTGTCAGGACCGCAATTATCTCAAAACCCACAACTTCAGGCAGTGGGTTGATCTCTTCGATAGTTTCTTCCACTATTCCTTTTAATCAAAATGTCTCAAGTGCTCCCTTCTCATACAGGATGCATGGTTTTGACTCAAAATTGGTTCTTACTTACTCTACTTTACTAACCATGGGTATGGGGGAAAGGAGCTCTAATGTTCCCTTGAAAGGATCTGTTGTAGGAACCATTGCCCCATTCAATGCTATCCCTTATGGTGGGGGTCATATACCTCCTTTTCCCCCTTCACTCGGTGGTGCATTTCAAAATTCGATCGAGCCTAATGCTAACTATAGTTTGTTCAGTGGAGGTATTTTGGGACCTTCATCCTACATGAATTTGGTGGGATTAATGCCATTCTCTTTGTTTGGTGCATTTGGAAATTAAAATTTTATTCGTTTTCTTTCTCGATTGGGGAAAAACCCATCTTTCATAAAAAAAAAAAGACGTAAGGTCCCATTCCTTCGTAGGGAGAGATGACAGGAGTGTACTCCACACAAGGTCTTTGGAATCCTTGGTAGGGCTTATTTCCCTCACATGGGATGTTGATCGAGGAAAACCCCTCCCATACCATGTGAAACCCTAAGAAAGTTTTAGTACTTGTGCTAGGAGCGTCGGCTGTGGGCATCCCCAACCAAGGTCCTTGGAGCACTACATAGGGATCAATCCCTGCGCAAGCAAACTCATCTAATTTTGGGATTGAACTGATGATGCAAAAACACACACAGGTTCCTTTTGTTGGTCAAGGGCATGATTTATACCAAAACCCTCACCAATAGTCCAGCTTTTCTTGACACCCTAGTGCCATTCAAAATCCAGGACCCTATTTTCATGTAAATACTCTACAACCAAAACTACCCTTTCTGGAAACCTTTCATTTTCCAGACTTATCAAGATTTTTAAATGAATTGATATGTCACGATCCATGTTGGCTCCCCATGCAAAATAAGTTTCCTTCTGACATCCCTAACTTTGAGGTAAATCTTGGAGAAGATCCAGGTGATCACGTGACTACTTTTCACTTGTGGAGCTCATCCAATACATTGAAGGATGACTCCATTCAGTTGCACCTGTTTCAACACATTCTTATAGGGGGTGCAACAAAATGGTATATCGATCTTGATAGCTCGAAGTAATCTTACTTTAGTGTTGGCTATGTTTTTTTGAACCATTTCCATTTCTAATGAGATACGATGTCGACACCAAGTTGTTGGCCAAATTCGAGCAGACTAAAGTTGACCACATATCGAATCATATCCATGGATGGCAGTGACGAAAGAGATTGATTAAGGTCAAGGTCCCTTGTGCATTTTTTTTTAAGTGGTTCTTGAAGTCTTTGGTGTTGTTTTCATAGGGTAAGACCCAGGGTTAAGCTCTAACAGTGCACCAACAAGCCCTAACTACTAGCCCTTTCGAAAACAGCTACGAAGCAGATGCAGTCTCACCCAAAGTAGTAATAGGGGGTTGTAGGAAACATGTGTCTACAACCAAAGGAAATACAAGTGTATCCAAGGCAACAACACACAAAAACCTAGTTATTGTTACCAAGAATAAACTATTCCATATCTAACATAATAATTCAATAACAGAAAGATAGAAGGAAAAAGAAAACAACATCAATCACACCGAACAACAAGATATATGTGGTTCACCCTCTCCCTAGGGATACATCCAAAAAACTTTGTTTCTTGATATATTATGTGAAAACATATTGTTCTATCTATGCTCTTAGCTTGCAGATCTCTCTCTCTTTCTCTCTCTCCCCTCCTTGTGCACCCAGCAGTAGGGTTTATCTTCACACCCAGCTGAAGATCTTACAATACAGAATTATCTCACACACAACACTTCTCTCTCACATAATACACAATACTATCAAAAAAAAAAACCAACAACGAACCCCTCTTCTCTCATATAGGTCCTTATTTATACATTACAATGACAAACATCTAGGTGTCTAAAACCCTAGATACCAAAACCCTAGGTGTCTAAAACCCTAGGTCATCTTGACCCATGCTTCCTTTGATTCACTAGCCTGTCTTTCCTTCTTTTCCGTGAGGTGCTCCAAAACACTCATTGACATCTTATTTCACTTTCTGAGTTGTCCATGATCTGTCATCCTTGATCTCCTCATCCAATGACCCATTTTCCCTTACTTCGCTCCTTCTTTTCTTCTCCTTTAACCACTTCAACCTAATCTTAGTAAATGTGTATTTCGCACAGTTTGCACTTCATCTCATCTTTTCCTTTTTCTTCTCTTTCTTTATTAATCCATACCCAACCCCAAAAGGCCTCCAACACTCACCTGTGACTCATCCCGAGGCATTGTAGGTTTGAACCTTATGTTTTTCTTCGACTTCAGGCTGCGCGAAGCAGCCTGTTCTTTCTGCTCTATCCTTTCTCACTGTGTGCAGACTGTATTTTCTATGTCTGGTACCCATTTTCAACTACACCCGGTACCTAGACCCTTCTCCTTCTATTTTTACTGAGAATTGTGAGGCAGTTGGTTTTCATAGTACAATTTCAACCGAATCCTATTCACCAAGCCTTCCTTCCATTCTCTGTTCAAAGTATTCAACTATGCAGCTACTCCTTCTGTGACATAGGCAACCTCATATGGCCCAAGCCAATGTGTCTTGAACTTCATTGGATGCTTCATGAAATTGATGTCATATACCAATACCAGATCTCCTTGCTTGAATTCTTTTCTCTTGATATGTCTGTCGTGATAGGCCTTTTTTCATTCCTTCTATACCCACTGGTGAAATCTTGCAATGAATCTGTCTTCCTCCAATTTTACCAACTGCATGAGCCTCTCTTGAACAATGCCAGTGTCATCCATATATGTAAAGTAATATACTTCCTGTCCTCCTACATTATCCAATGCTTCGTCAATAAATGGTGTAGGGAATGGATCATGTAGGCATGCATCATTCAGTTTCCTTAAGTCTACACAGATTTTGATCTCTCTTGTCTTCTTATCTTGAACCACCATAGGTCTAATCCATTCTGACTCTTCAACGAGTTCTATGATTCCTGCTTCCAACATTTTTTCTAATTCAATATTGACTTTCTTCTTATATTTGGGATTCAATCTGTAGGGTCTCTGCTTGACTGGCCTTGCATCTAGTTTCAAGGGAATCTTCATCTCTCCCATTAGCCCTTTAATTCCCTTCATTATAATAAACTTGGTTGGAAACAAGTTCTGATACTCATGCAGTAGTTATGTGATCTTGTCAATAGTGGCATCATCCCAATAATATCCAACGTTTGCAAGCTTAGGTGCTTGCTTTCGTCCAATATTAACTTTCTTGATTTTAATTGGTTGTCCAATAAAAGGTAGTTCGACTCCCGGTCCTTCTACATCTCTTTGTCCTTCTGTCTCTATGATGTTCACATTCCTAGGACCATCATCTTCATCAACATTGATATTGTAACAACCTTGTAATTTATGAAGCGGTGCAGTCCATTCATCTTATTATTGATCCAAAGGGAGGTTAGGTGCCTCCTTAAAGACTTTATGTATTAAAACCTGTAAATCTTGATCCATTGTGGGATACAGACTCTCAAATTGTGCCAATCTGCAGTAGTGAGGCACAATTTTTCTTGTATATACCAATTGATAGGTGTTGTATCCAAAGTGTTAATGAACTTGTGCACCCACTTCTCTTGAGGAATGTTTCTCCAAGCCTCCTCACAACTTCGCACATGGATCTTCAAAAACCTTTGATCTATGAATCTAACTTTGCACCCTTCGGTTTGTTCGAAAAAGCGCACTATCATCAAAGTGTGATATTTCACCCAGTCGGTGATGTTCTTCTTATGTTTTCCCCACCATCTTGTTGGTGTTTCTTTTAAAGCTTCATCCAGTGACAACACTCGTTGTTGTACCGGTACAATTTCTTCAAATTATGATAAGAATGTTTCTAAATGATTTAAACAATCAAATGTGGGCAAATTACTAACTTCTGTGGCAATCCAACGAACTTCCCTGGTCAATCTAGCACACCACTGCACAGAAAATTTGTACATCTTGTTATGCCAGTTCTCTAGTGCTTCTTTTGAATATGATGAGAATGTGTTGTCACTTCGCCAGCTTAAGTTCTCAACTGTTGTAGGATTAATGTAATCTCATTGTCTTGATGTTAATTTGTAAATATTTTCTATCTCATATGCGTGGTCTTCTTCTCTTATGGGCTCTATGTATTTGTGACATTCATCAAGATCCAGAGGTGCAATGAACCTAAGGCCATCACCTTCAAATTTCATTCTTCTTTTCTTTAAGTTGACAATAGTAGAATTATTGAAATCCCAATCAATTTCTAGCAGCTCAGGATAAGGACAACTATCATCAACTATCTCAATCACCTCAGAATCCACAAATGTCCTTACCTCATCGATGTCCACAGGGACATGCTCAAGTCTTCCAAAGGGGCTTACTATATGCTGATTAGCCATCCTAATCCTAATAGAGGAATAAATCATCTTAGGTTTTCCCATCAGTTCTTAGGTCTACTTCATCATGACATTGACTTATGACCATAAGTTGAGGACCACATAATCTATATCATAATCTCCAATCTGTAAATTTAGGTGTAGTTCCTTATTTTTCCTTCTCTTTATGGATACTTGATGTACTGCTCTATTCAGTAAGGGATCTAGCTTCCCTAGCTCATACTGTCTGATCAAATTTTGTATTTCTTGTATAGCTCTCTCATCGTTAATCATATTAATGCAAGTACATAAGAATTTCATAAGATTGCTTACCTCTTTTCCTTCTCCAGGTGATGTAGATTGATCAAATTCCAAAGGCATTCCACATTCTCTCACTTTTGGTTGTGCCTTTGATGAAGAATCCTAATCTCTTCCAAATTCTTTTCTTGCCTCTTCATATGTTTGTTTCTCTTTTCTTGGATCAAACTCTTGTGTCTTCTCTGCAGCTCTTCTGATCCTTGATTCTTTTGGGGTCTTCCCTAGGGTCACCCTGTGTTCTCCTATAACAACACCTCCTCTAGTGATAATAATGAATCTAGGATCCTCTCTGTGATGTTCTGTTGAGATTACTTGTACTTCTTGGTTTCCTCCTCGTCTCTCCTAAAGTTTGGCTAACAATGCTAGACAATATTCTATGACATGTTCAAATGAGTTGCAGTAACTGCAAGTGGTACAAGGGTTCTGAAAATCCGTTGCCAAATGTCCTGACTATGTGCATTTGTAACAAATGATTTGACCTCGACCTGGACCCATGCCTCCACCTCGTCCTCTTCCTTTGAATCCATCATGATGGTTGAAGTTTCCTCTTCCTGGAGAGTTAAATTCCATAGCATATCCTACCTATTGTAATTCACCTTGAATTCGATATGTGTCTCTTGATCTTTCATGCAATAGATCATAATCCATACAATCCTTATCATCATGTCCCACAGATTTACAAAATGTGTAGTAAGTATTTGTAGGTGTCTGAACATATTTTTGCATGTAATAGAATTCACCAAGGTGATGTATATTTCTACATACCTTGCACCAAGGTAGATTAACCTGATTCAAAGGGATCGAATCGACAAAAGCCAAGTACTCATGAAATAGGGGACAGTTCTCCTTATCATGGCCTTCTAATTTGCATCTGATACACCAGATCTTGTCTCTTTTATCTGTTCCCTTGTCTTTCTTCATATCTTCGACCTACATAGATAAGCTAGTGAGCTGACTCAAAATTTGACTCATACTTGAGCTAGATTCTCCCATAGGGGTTGACTCTAGTTTCATGGCGATATCCAACACCTCAACATGTGAAGAAACCTTTTGTTTCATTAAAGGAACTCTTATGTGTGGTAAAAGGGAAGCAATGAACCATTCCTTGTTCTTCTCATATGGAATCTAAAAACTTAATCGGCCTGTCAAGGTCTTAAACCTCTAATCAAACTCCCAAATACGTTCAACTACTTTCTTCTTGATTTCTTTCAGTTTTGTAATGCACTTCAACTCCAACTTGGGTTTCTTGAATTCTGTGCTCAATGTAGTCTTGATCCCGTTCAGTGGTTTAGGATGTGCAACGCCAATAAGAAAATTCATGTACCAGCTCAGTGTGCGGTCTCTCAAGGTAGTACTAAACTGATCTCTCTTAACAATTTCGTTAGTGATATTATTAATACTTCACACTTCTTTGCATAATAACCAATGTTGATCTGGATCTTCAGATCCACCTCCTCTAAATATAGGTAGCCTCATTTCATCTGCCATAGATCTTCCTAGGTTTCCTGACTGAGTATGTAATGAACTACTGGTAATAGTTCTTTGAGTTCTCTAGTAACTCTGAATACTCTGGTTACTTAACACTACTAAAACAACAAGAGGAGTAATAGTACTTACTTCGACAATCAGTGCAAGTCCTAAAGTTTCTGTCTCTTATCGACGAAGTTCTTCAGTATTCCCTTCCTCTAGTCTAGCGGACTCTGAATGTTCCTCGTTCAACAACTCTTCTTCTTGTCCACTGTAGAATCCTTCGTCTCCGTAATTCTTCTTAAACAGGTTCACAGGAGGAGCTTCTCTGAACACTCTCCCATTATGTGTATGTCCAACCTCTGTGTCACTGTCCCTGTCTAAATTCTTGAACATTAGATTTTCAATCTAGCCAACTACTGTATCTTCAATATGTTCTTCTCATGAAATAGCATCTTGATCTTCAACTTCAAGAAGTGTAAAAATTTTCCTCTAGGTCCCTTAAAGAAATATCTCTCTTCTTGGCTATATGACTCTACTCTGTCAATAGAAAACTTGATGATGTACCCTTCAATGGTGCTATCAAACCAGTGATATATTTCTCTTGACACGGTGTTATCAACTATTTTGACCTTCTTTATCAACACCGATGTCCAAACCATAGTTGGTCTAGCTCTAATCTCAAAATGGGTATATGCTAATCTGACTATCCACTCGTATATCTCCTTTAAAGATATATTTTCCCAACCAGTCTTCAGTACTAATACTAGGGTTCTTGTTTTGTTCTTCGACGAAGTCCTTCTCTTGTTCTTCTATCCTCTTTTGAATATTTGTCTTCGATGGAAACCACCTTCACATTCCCTTAAGAAGATCACGGTCTCGACAATGGAACCATTTGTTGGCACGGGGGCAGACCCAGGGTTCAGCTCTAATAGTGCACCAACAAGCCCTAACTACTGGCCCTTTTGGCAACACCTGCGAAGAAAATGCAGTCTCACCCGAAGTAGCAATAGAGGGTTGCAGGACACAGACGTCTACAACTAGAGGAAATACAAGTGGATCCAAGGCAACAACACACAACAACCTAGTTATTATTACCAAGCATAACTATTCTAGATCTAACATAATAATGCAATAAAAGAAATACAAAAGAAAAAAGAACACAACATCAATCACACTGAACAACAAGATATATGTGGTTCATCCTCTCCCTAGGGCTACATCCACAGAACTATGTTTCTTGATATATTATGTGAAAACATACAGCTCTATCTGTGCTTTTAGCTTGCAGATCTCTCTCTCTTTCTCTCTCTCCCCTCCCTGCTCACCTAGTTGCAGGGTTGATTATCGCACCCAGCTGAAGATCTTACAATACAGAATGTTCTCAAAAACAACACTTCTCTCTCACACAATACAAAATAGTATCAACAACAACAACCAACGACAAAACCCTCTTATCTCATCTAGGTCCTTATTTATACTTTACAATGACAAACATATAGGTATCTAAAACCCTAGATACCGAAACCCTAGGTGTCTAAAACCCTAGGTCAGCTTGACCCATACTTCTTGAGATTTACCAGACTATCTTTCCTTCTTTTCCATGAGGTGATCCACAACACTCATTGACATCTTCTTCTGTGTGCTGAGTTGTCCACGATCCATCTTCCTTGATGATATTTCATCCTCGATATCCTCTTCCAATGGACCATTTTCCCTTACTTCGCTCCTTATTTTTTGAGCCTTTAACCACTTCGACCCAATCTCACTCAATGTGCCATCCGCACAGTTCACACTTCGTCTTTTATTTTTATTTTTATTCTCTTTATTTCTTAATCCATACCCAGGCCCAATAGGTGCCTTGCGTTTCCAAAGACATAGCAAAGTCTAGGGTGTTTTTTGAAGAAGAGGCTATTATGAGAGCCCGATAGTTGGAACTGATTTACTCTTAGTCTAGCATGCATTATAAGATCCTACCCGATGTTCCCCAGCCAAATCTCGATAAGGCAAAATAGAATTTTGGGCCCTACACTGATGGCATAGTGGGCTAAAAAAAAATCAATTCCACATATCTATTATCTAATCAATTACATCAATTATCGATTCAATAGACTGTGGCCAACCCAACTCCTAGTTCAAATACCCCCGCAACCCATACCTTGAATGTACATAGTTTTCAATCGACAAATCCCAAGGCTCACTAACAGACCGAGGGATACAAGAAATAGAAAAACAAGAAGGGTAAAGGGGATAAAAAGGCTGCTAACAATGCTGGTGAGGGAAAAACTGAGAACAGGAAGGTGAATTTTTCATGTAAGCTTTGCACGGATGACCACTTAACTCACCTATGACCTCAGCTTGCGAAATCCCAGAAACTACTGGCGCAACAACAACCTGTTGTGTTGACAAACCCTTTTCCATAAGGAAAAAATATGGCTCAAGATTTTGCATCCACTAGTGCGCCTAGGGGTAGTCAGCCCCCCCCCCACACCTAATCTGAATAACTCGGCCAAAAAAATTTACATGATGAACATTGAATCTCATTTATCAACCATGACTCATGACTATGGAACAACAAAATCTGTTGAGAAGGTAAAAGAGGCCCCCAACCCATCAAATCCTCTTCAAATTGATAATATAGTGGGAGAGATAATGACTCACATCCCTAAAGGTGTGTTCAAGAACACTTGTCATAACCCAAACATGAGGTTTTCTTATAATTACTCCATCGTGGAGGATCTGGCATAGAACCCTTGCCCAATGTCTTATCTGGAGGTTCTCTAGAGTTTCCTCTCACAGAGAAAAGCTTTGTTGTCCGCCTTGGGAGCGACATAACCTAGTAACTTGGGAATGATCATTTTCAATCCAACTAACCTTAAATTGCATCTTCATCATCACGTCGCCT
Organism: Picea engelmannii; assembly: GCA_009831015.1. Taxonomy (NCBI): domain Eukaryota; kingdom Viridiplantae; phylum Streptophyta; class Pinopsida; order Pinales; family Pinaceae; genus Picea; species Picea engelmannii. The sequence continues at coordinate 766,211 of ML779322.1, forward strand.
TTCAGATAGTAGTGGCATACACCACAAAATAGTTGACATAGAACATTTTTTGTATGGTGGTTGATGAGGGTGCCTCGACTTGTGTTATATTGTTGGCATGTTGGAGGTTGCATACAACGTTGTCCAACAAGCCTCGTCCAACCCCGATCTGGCTCCCCCATAAGAGCTAGATCCAATTCTTGAGCCTATTTGGGCTTAGGAATCTCTCGTCACTCAGGACCCTTTGGACTTAACATTTCCCTCTAACAAGGAAATTATGGGGGCAATGAATGGTCCCGACAGACCTTTGGATGATCTTCATCACATATATTATTTTCTTCCTGAGCTTAGGAGAATAGAGGTAGGAGATTTTATTATGACCATGAATGGAGATATCCCTTGTCCTATTAATCCTCTTTATACGCACTAAGTATACACCAAGGGAAACATGGAAAGTATCACTGCAATGATTCCTATCGATATATCCAGAACCCATGGCATCATGGAGAATGTCTTCGTTGAAGCAGATTGATCCCTCGAAGAGATTCAAATCTACATAGAGTTATTTAAATAATTTCATGACATTTTTTCCTTGTCTTATGAGGAGATTCCAAGCATCGACAAAAGAATTTTCAAACACGAAATCATGACTTACCTAGATGTCAAACCAATTTGACAGAAGATTCACCTGGTGTTGTAGAAAAATTCCCCTCCGGACAGGTTTATGTCCTCTTGGATCTTAGACCCCTATGACCAAAACAGAAAAATTCTAACATTGAACATTGACATTCCTTTAAATGTAGCTAAACTAATTAAGGGAAAAGAAGAAGACATCATGAGTACCTTTTTCTGAAGTTTTTCCTTGCTCCGTCCAGGTTGAACTTGATCTTCAAGCCCTTTAAAAATTTCTACAATTCAATAGACAACAAAGGCAATGCATACTTCCTATTCTACCAAGATTAGTTCAAACTAGATTTATCAAGAAGAGACAAGCCCATCCTAATGTACACAAACTTGAAAGAAACAATCCAATCATATATATTAATGAGAACATAACAAGGTGCTTACAAATTGTATATGTAGATGCAACAACCTCACCAAGTCCTCCTTGTCCAACCCCTTTCTCAAAAGATCCATCATCAGAATGACAATACTTTTCACTAATATTATCCCCTTTTCACCATGATAATGACTCCTTATATAGGCTTTGAGAGGATCAACCACCTTAGCTATTCTTGGTATAAGTTGAGGATATGACTCCATCAATTGTGGGATTTCCCTTAGATCCATCCTTTAACTTGGATTCGAGCCAAACTAACTTGGATTCTTTTTATTTGTCCTTAGAGATAAGGGGGATTATTCCCCAAGATTATCTCAATAGATCAACACTCCCTCAAAGTTGTCCACAGAGAGATATAGTGCTCCCTTCTAAGAGGTCAAGGAGTGTTAGTTCTCTCTGCAAGTGGGAAAGGGAGCATTTATCTCCAAAAATAATTTTAGGATGATTATTCCTTAAGGTAAAATCTTGTAAACTTTTCCAAATGACATATTTTTCCTCTTCTAACAAGTCTTAGAGGATGTACCAAGTGTTCTTATGATTTCTTCCACAACGCGACACATTCAAGATGAAAATATGCATTTTGCGACACTTGCGACAAAAGTTAGACACTTGTGACACTTGCAACAGTGACAATGAGACATTATCGAAGTGAGGAATTTTGACATGTAACAGATTGCCCCCTAAAGTGTGATGTCAGAAGACGGAAATTGATGAATGAAGTGATTTGTAGACTTTCGAAGTAGGGGTATGGAATCAAAGAGCCTGGTAGAAGGTGCAAACAACTATCAAACAAATGTTATGATATGTTTCAAACCCAAGGTAGACATACCTATGCTTGAGTGATAAAGGACTTTAAGGTATGTCCGCCACCAAATACACTACGGATCCATAATCATATTGACTTAAGGGTATAGCCACCAAAGATACAATGTGGATCTATACTTCCATGACATGAACTGATCATAGCCACAAGAAATACACAGTGGATCTACAAGATGACAAAACATAGCCATGGATCAATACAAAGTGGATCTATGTGAAAGTATATATATCAATATGCTCAAATGACTTCCTTTTATAGCCTGGGTAAAGTATATATCATAGTTAACACTCAACCTAGGGTCTTCATCCCAATCCCGATGTGGTACGAATCTAGCTATGTGAATAGATGTTTTGATGTCGAACACGGTAGAAACCACTTGATTATTGGTCATTGAGGTAAATTGTTAACAAGTGTGAGGGAAATCACCAGTGATGTCAATGACTCCCAAGGTACCCTAGTACAATTTAATGAATGTGAATAGATGAGTTAACGTCGAACATTCATGGAATCATCCAATAATATTTCAATTATGTCAACGTGTTGTCGGAGGCGAGGAGGCTTGTCATTGAGGCATGAAGGTCCCAAGGTAATAACTGGTTTCTAAGTCAAATTTTCTAGATAATGTGTTGAACTCGACAAGAAAAGACTCATCGAAGGCGGACATTGATGTATCCATCATCAACGACACGAAACTAACATAGAGATGTAAGATGGTGAATCAAATGAGTATGGACTGACATGGGTATTGAAACTGGAAATTTGTGATGGTTGACTCTCAAGGTGGATACTTCCTTTCAACACTGAGGCACAAATAGCAGAAATGTGACATGGGCCAAAACATGATGTAGTGGATATTGTGACTTTTGTCAGGTGACCCAAAGGAGTAAAGAAACTCAGAGGATTGGTTCAGTGCAGAGGTTCAATAATTTAAAATGTATGTAAATACAATGTGTCATGTTTAAATGAAACTACAAGAGTGACTTGTGATGATTCTAAAAAATGGCTTGGCTTGCTTCCTTCAATTTTTTCCCCCATCCAGATAGACGAGTACCTCTTTTTATTTTTACAAGCTCGAGGAGGATAACACATGCTCAATATAACTCACCTTCAGTAAGTTCCTCTTCCTTTGTTTAATGAACTGGAAGAAGTAAGGGTTCGATCCCATATGGGCCCTTCAATGTGTAATTTTTAACTAGTCCAAAGAAGGAAAAACTCGGTGGTTTTTCATGTTTAGAGAGTCTGAAAAAAACTTAAAGATGACTCCAAGGGTTGTCCTTTTTCATAATATTAGTCTCTGAAATCCAAAAAAGAGATAAACTACTACTCAGGAGACGCACTTTCGAAACCTTTTAAACAAGTATGAAAGGAAGCAAGATCACTCGACAATATTTTCATGTTTAGAGAGTCAGAAAAGAACTTAAATGAGACTCTGGAGGGTTCCTTTTTCCTATAACCTTCCAAGTCTGAAAAATATATAAAATTCTACTCAGTTACATTCTCATGTTTTTTTTAGCATGAGAAAGAACAAATACCATGCTCGTTAGTGTTACAATGTTAAATGGAAAAAATATTGCTTCGAAAGCTGCAAGTGAAGACAAATCTACATCCAAGGTATTAGTAACATCTCTGAAAAAGATTCTAAAACCCAAAAGAAACTATATATTAGCAAAAATCAACCCCATAATAGTGAAATAGGGATAAAAAATCTTATTTACCATTTCATTTTTACCAATCTCTTCTAGCATTGGTATTTTCAACTTCGGAGGGCGATTTTCAAGATGTTGGCACCAGAGCTATGGTTGATTGTTTTCACATCTATTCGGATAAAGTTGTTCACTAACCCATTTTAATCATTTTTCATGGTTTAGAAATGCGTTTTAGGTAGTTTTTAGTCTTGTCCTTGGCTCCCTAGGAAGCCCTATACGCCGAACTAGATCGACGCTCTCTCAAAGGGGTGAGGGGAGAGTCGATCATATTTTTAGTGCCCTGGTATCTGTGCCAGGGGAGCACTAGCTCCCTGTAGATGAGTTTAGTGGGGCACCGATGCAGGATTGAAAAATATGTTGCTATTTATGCTAAAAGTACCAAAAAAAATTCTCTGAGAAGATGATTAATGGATTTTAAATGTACGTTCTTTCATTTTATGCAGGTAAAAACCATGATTGAATGGAAAGAATGTGAGCATGATATTGATGATATAGCTTCATTGAAAAACCCTCAGACAAGGTCTGCTTTGAGGAATTGTTTCCTCCTCAAGTATTTTAAATTGCAAAAGATGAAAGAGGAAGTCCTACTACTTGAGTATCTAATTGGACTATGGGATGATGTCGAACAGTTGTTCCTAATTGGACCACAAATGATCCAAATCGAGCTTGATGATGTATAATTTTTTACCGACCTCTCAAGAAGAGGGGATCCTATCACTTTGTCTGGGAAACTCCTTAGCCTATCGAGGTGTACGTGGTTGATCATTGTATTCCTAGCTCATGATTGGTCAGAGGACAAACCGTGATCAAGGACATCATAGATTTTCCATAACCAGCCTAGCAGGTAGCATGAGTGTGCATTTGGCCTCGAAATCCCAAATGTATTATGCTCTACAACGCGTGGAGCCGAGGTTATTCAACTGGAGTGCAGGCTTCCTTCACAATGTGAAGGACCAAATCATGAACTGCAACACTAGGAAATATAAATAGTTTGGTTATAGTTCCTTATTGGTTTCATTCTTTCTGGGGTGAATACCAAAGATGTAGCCACAGATTGCACTGATGGCACGACCGGTGGTTGAACCACGTATGGAAAGGTGGATGAGTTTGCCTCCAAGATTGGGGACCAAATCGGAGTTCAAGTTCACTGTTGACTTCTTCTCTTGGTGGAGAAGGAAGTTGATCATCATCAAGGACTTTCCATACACCAGAGTGGATTTCCGGGGTAGTCTAGACTTAGTACTTCTAGAGGGTATTGACTAGGATGCGTCAGATACGAAAACCAAAACCTTTCTATGTGTGTTTTTATTTTATTTTGAAATTTATATTATTTTTATGTGTATAAAGAGGGATTTTAACAAATGTATTGTTTTTTCATGCATATAGAGGTGCATCACATCCGGTGGAGATACCGGCACTAGGGCGTCACAAAGACATGTAGATATCCATGGAGCACAAGGTGGCGGTGGGAGGTCTCTGGGAGGTTGAGAGGAACCTCTGAGGTATTACTATGGGTATCCCACCTCTCAGGAGGTAAGACATACCTCTACATTTTCATAGGCATACAATGGGGGTTCCTGAGAGTTTGAACCACTTGCTTCGACGAGTGGCCCATGCAGTGGTGTGATTATCGAAGCACAATGTGGTGTATGAGGACTAGGATCCTCTATATATTTTTGTAGTCTTTTCATGATGATATCATGGGCATGACGGTCCATATTTTTCCTTTCTATATACTTTTTGATGTAAACAAATGTTTGCTATCACATAGTTTATATCTATCTATCTATCTATCTATCTATCTATCTATCTATCTATCTATCTATCTATCTATATATATATATATATATATATATATATATATATATATCCAAGTTTTGTGGTGCCAATGATGTTACAAATTATATTTTTGTGATGTTTTTAATGTACATGTGATTCATTTTCCTTATAAAATTTTATCTGCCAGATACTGATCCAAAATAAAAATTTCTAGCGAATCCAAAGTCGTGTTAAGTTCTCTTGGTATGTGTCTGTATTCTATAAATTCAAACATTCTTCCAAGACAATGAACTTGTAAGTGGAGACACAATAGTATAGGGTTTCAAATGATGTAGACTTGATTAAGCTGAAAAACCATGAGTTGAGAGTCTAGGTTAATGATTATACGAGGTATACCTAGGGATGAGGCCTCGGGTAAAAGTTCAATGACAACGTGATATTCTTCCACATTATTGTTTTTTGATCCTAGGAAAACACCTCCTAAACTCACCAACTCATCAGAGTGGTAAATGACCCAAGTTGTAGAAAAAATGTTTTGGATGTGTCGACTAGCACCATATGCAAACTCGATAAAGATATGAAAGGGAGATGTCATTTGCACATGAAATCACAAGACAAAGTACAAGCGGCTAAAAAAAAACTTGTACATGCAAGAGAAAAAGACACTCCAAAACATGCCATATATTCTATGCATAGTACTTCTTAAGGTAAAGCCCATTCTGGGGTTCACCAAGAGAGATTTTGTCATATGCAACTAGCTCATAGGAACCTCTATGTAATATACGTTCTACAATGTAGGGTCCATGCCACAGGGGTTCTAACTGTCTTGTCCCTAGCTTATCGTGAGCTTGGTCATAAACAAGGACTAGGTCTCCTTCTATGAAAGTACGAGGTTGAATAGATTTGTCATATTGACTATTCATTCATTTTTGATACATCTCGTTAAAGAGAGTAGCATCATGACATGTTTCATCCAACCTAGTTAGATATAGGAATTGTTCCTCTTCAGTAGATGTGTGAGGCAGAAGTTCTACTATGAGTTTCAATGAAGGAATTTCACTTGATAGGTAATACTTCTTCGACTCCATATACCAACTGGAATGGAGTGAATCTAGTTGAAGTTTTCACTGAGGTGCGATAAGTCCAGAGGGTGGAGAAGAGTTGCAAATGCCAAGAAGTTTTGGTTTCCCCCACCATGCATTGGATCGTGGTTTTAATGACTTTGTTGATATCTTCAACTTGTTTGTTTGCTTGAGGATAGTAGGAGGATGAGTTTTGATGGAGAAAACCCAACTTGACATGTAACTCACTCATCATATGGTTTTGAAAACATGAACTGTGATCACTGATAATGGCTTGTGGAACACCAAAACAAGTGATGATGTGGTTAAATATGAAGAGAGTTGCAGTACGACCATCATTAATAAAAGTAGGCATAGCCTCAACCCATTATGTGAAATAATCAACGAAAATGATGATATAATCGTGCCCCGGGGCTGAGGTAGGCTTACATTGCATAAAATCAATGCCCCATTTGGCAAAGGGGTCGATGGCGATAATATGCAAGATACCAGATATATAAAATATGTAGAACAGAAACGAAATGCTAGAAATGACAGAATAACAATAAAATATCCAGCATAATCTTCACAATACATAGAAATGATATACGAAATAGCAACAGAAATAGCACTTGAATTAGATAGCAATGTTCACAGGCCTCTTCGAGGGGGAAACCTCTAATCGAGCAGCGCTCTGTTACAATAATATCCAAGATAGGGTTCTCATACGCTCGACTCCTATTTATACTAAAAAGAAGCATCTAGAGGAAGATCCTTCTAGAAGCGGAAGCTTCTATTAGGTCTTCTTACATCCGCCTTATTCTCTTTTATTGAAAGGTCTTATTAATATTGACCTTTATTACATCCGAATAC
>ML779322.1:778311-793799 GCA_009831015.1 Picea engelmannii
AAGCTTCTATTAGGTCTTCTTACATCCGCCTTATTCTCTTTTATTGAAAGGTCTTATTAATATTGACCTTTATTACATCCGAATACATTGATCTACCCATGTGCGAGTTAGGACCTTAACATAATAGGATGCAGCAGAGCAGGGTGGGTGCATGCCTTTTTATGAAAAATTTGGTAGGGTGGGCATATTTTGACAGCCTCAATACAATATTTAAATATGGAGGGCCAAATGTGACCAACACGTAAGATTTTTTGAGCTGTATCCATCCCAAAAAGGTGACCACCACATGCGTCAAGGTGATAGTCATTCAAAACACGATCAGCCTCATCATTATTTAAACAACATCGTAGGATAGTGTCAATACCACAGAGATACAAAGTGTCATAGATGATAAGGTATCATTTAGAATGGTGGTGAATACGATGACGTTCTTCAAGGGAGAGATTGGGATGAAAACGTTGGGTTTAAAGATAGAGAAGAATATCTCCATACCATGGGTCAGATGTGCTAATGAGGAACAAAGATTCATTGGGAAGAGAATCATTGGGCTTAATGTCTTCATCAACATGGGAAAGATTGCTTATAAGTTCCATAAAAACCAAGGACTTTTTAGCTTTTGATTTGGAAAACTCGAGATCGATTTCTTGAAGAATAATGATCCATTTGGAATATTTTCCCCCAAGGACTTGACGTGTCAAAATATGATACATGAGGCTTGAGTCCGTAATGACCGTGGTAGTGCGTAACAGGATGTAATGGCAAAATATCTAGAAGGAAATTACGACTTCCAGAGACAACTTTTAAATGTGTGAATATCGAATCTTGGGACCGAATAGACTCTTGCTCAGATAGTAGATCACATTTTCATCACCGTTAGGGTCCTCTTGGACTAACACCATAGGGATAGTGGAAGTAGAGGCTGCCAAATAAAGGATATAATCTCGTGCATAATTTAGATGCAAAAGGGGTGTATGGGTTAATGCATGCTTAAGAGCATTGAAATATCATTGAGTAGTGTCATCCCAGATGAAAGGAGTGTCTTTCTACAACAATCGCATAAATCCTTTAGTGAGATCGGTGTAATTACATATAAAACAACGAAGAAAGTTCTCTTTCCCTTGCAAACTTTATAGTTGGGTCAGATTATTGGGAGGAGGTAAAGAAATAATAGATTTGAATTTTAGGGGATCCACCCTAATCCCATCTTTGGAGACAACAAAACCGAGGAGTTGAACTGATTTGACAGTGAAGATGCATTTATGGGGGTTCAAACAGATACGGTAGAACCAACATCGAATAAAAATGGCCCATATATGGCCAATATGTTTTGATTGATTAGATGAATGGGTAGGTAAATCATAGAGGTAAGGTTCCATAATATGTTTGATATCATGGAAAGCATACGACATGGCTCACTGGAAAGTGGCACCAACATTTTTGAGACCAAAAGGTATTTTCTGATAAGAGAATGTTCCCCATGGGAAGATGGAGGTTGTCTTATGTTGATTAGTAGGTATAATGTCAATCTAGATATATCCTGAAAATCCATCCATGAAAGAGAAAATAACGTTGCCAGCACAATTATCAATGATTTGGTCGATGAAGGGTGTGGGATAATTGTCTTTTGAACAAGCCATGTTGAGGTCCCTATAATCGACGTAGACACGAATGGTTCCTTGTTTTTTAGCAACCAAAACGATGTTAGAAATCCATTCCATCAAGGGGACGATATAGATAAAGCCATATTTAAACATTTTTTCAACTTCTTCCTTTATGGCCGCGATTTTCTTAGGATGAACCAGGAGAATTTTTTGTCACATAGGTTTAAAACCAGGGTAAATTTTTATTTCATGCACAACGATCGAAGGATTGATCCCGAGAATTTCCTCATAGCTCCAAGTGAATATATCGCATAATTCTTTAAATAAATTGGTGTAAGATGCCACTTCCTTGAGCGAAGAAGTAGCACAAAGATGAACATTTTCCATGACACATTATTTGATTGATATATCAATAGATATAGTAGAAGAGACGTTTCCTAAGTTCTCCTCATAAGTATTATTCTGGGTAAGTATAGGAGATTGGGAGAATCAACAACATTAGGGGGGAATATAGAGTGTATATCCTCCTAAATTTCTTCTAGAGTAGGAAGAAAATATGATCGATGATGGTTTCCATCCCAAGTTACCTCATCGATACTAAGCATTTCCATAATGGATTCGTCTGATGGAAAAATCTATGAAATGTAGTAAAAAGTAGAGGACAAGGAATTCAACCAAGATGGAAACGAATAAGTGTTAGATGTCAATATATGTTGTTCATCCAAGGAGGGAGAGGCAGATTGGATAGCATTGTATGAAGCCTCATCTGGACTAAGTGGCATACAATCACCCATTGCATTGAATTAGAATAGACTAAGCACAACCCAAGGATCGATGATTCTAAAGATTTATAGGCCATAGTCGAGATCATATTAATTGTGGCAATATGTTGTGTGGTGGGAAGAAGTCGTGAAGGGAAAGTACCCATAAGGGAAGGATATTTTAAAAGACCTACACCAACACTTTCATAAGTGATCTTACTATCTCCCAAGAAAGGAATATTTTTGGTGGCGGGAGTGCGAGCGTCGGGTGTACAATAATTTTACTAGTCGATAGTGACAATTTTTCCTTGATGAGGGAATTGTACACATCGAAACATTGATGAAGTGATGACAATCATGGCATAAAACCAAATTTTTCATAATAACAACTTGTAATCAAGGGGAGCATTGAGTACCTCTACATTGACAAATATGGTCTTACCTCCCAACTGAATGGCTAAGGACTGCAAGAGTCCATGAGGATGAAAACCACACCCGTCGAATGCTCATAACATTGTAGGTGATTGGTTAAGTGCAAGTGATTTTAATACTTTCCAAAAATATAACGACATGATACAAGTGGAAGTTCCCTCATCCAATATGGTGTGGTGAATGTGTTGGTTATGAAAAATGACATCAATTTGAAAAGAAAGTTGGTGATAAAGTCGTGACTTGAAGTTTTCTAGGTTAAATGTGATATTATTTGATGACTTGGGATCAATGGAAGCCAAGATCATTCTACTCTGACTTGGGAAATGTTGTATAAATCCAAGAGTGAGCATAACACACAGTTCTTGAGCCAAATCTTCAACAATATTGTATTTTTTGGTGGCACGTGAACTAGGATTAAAATTTGACTTGCGGATAGTGCTCTTGGGAGGGCGTAAAATAGAGTCAAAATTAGGTTTTTCTATATGAAGTGATCCAGATGGAGGACTAATGGAGGTGGAAGATGGATCTGGTGGAGTATCGTTAGTGACCTTTTATTTATCAGGTTTAGCTGGTCTGTTGTATGTGGTGGTGTGAGTGGTTAAATCAATCCCATTGAACATATAAATATGAGCACTCATCAAGGCTTCATCACTAGGAGGATGGATGGAACCACCCCCCATGGGAGGGGCAAGTGCTTGAGAAACCATGGATTTCTGTAGAGGAAAAGGTTGTGTTAACACGGTGGGTTGGGAATTCCCTTTGAAAATTTTTGCAACTTCATCGCGATGTGGATAGTGTCAGGTGAAATGATCTTCACCACAAATAAGACATGGGAATTTTGGTTTTCATTGTGGTTTATTTTCAGTAGCAGGTGGTGGATTTTGTGTTTTGGGATGTTCATTATTATTATTATTATTATTATTATTATTGGGTTTATTTTTTGTTTTCTTCTTACCCCCGGATTGTTGTGAAGAGACAGATTGAACTGCATTCACCTTAGATATTTGAGTCGGGAGGGAGGTAGAGGAGAGTGAACTCAAATTGGTAACGGGTGATGAAACAGAGTGATTTATGATTCTAGTCAATTCTGATGTATATTGGGTTTTTATGTTACCGATAAATCCATCTACATGTGTCTTGGAAGAAGGTTTGAATGGATTGGTAGGAGTACAAGTAGCATTTGGAATCAACTCATACAAATTACTAGATTGGGAGTAAACCAAATCTAAGTATTGAGCTCGGGAAATGGATTATTCCTCAGTGACTACACCATCCATGGAGATGTCATGAGCAATTAGGGGTATTAGAGATTTAGTAAACCAATCTACCAATAGTTGGTCAAGAATGGTCGTTTGATTAACCTTCATCATCGTCTCCACTCATGAATGTGATCAGAGATATGAATGGAGTTCATTTGATGAAGGGAGGTTAAAATTTCAATACCCGTCTTGTAACGGATGGGTAATTGAAAATGCATGAGAAAATCCATGGTGAGGGAGTTGAAATCTTGAAAAGAACCACGTTGAAGTTCAATGTACCATTTGGCTACAAAGCCCATGACTGTGCGTTGGAAGAGACATAAACATATAGAATCATCCCTCAATAATTTTGATGAACACCATAAATGGAATTTGATCACATGGTTGTTTGGGTCTTCTCCAGGTTTACCATAAAATTTGGGGATGTTAGAAGGTAATTTAGTAGCAATTACTGGCCAAAGAGGAAAATTCAATATGGGATCATTTGTCAACAGAGATAAGTCTAGTAGATCTAGAGTGGCAAGGAAGGAAAATTGTCGGTTAACCTGAGGGTGATATTGGTGTGGCATAGGGACACCAGTGGGGCCATAAATTGGTTGAGGTGGATAATTGTATCCAATAGGCCCTCCAATATATGGTTGTTGTTGACTAGTGTAGGCAAGATTTGATGGTTGTTGAGGAACATTCATGAGCGGGGAGAAAATGGGTTGATTCTGAGGAGTACAAGTCAGTTATTTCAGTTTTGGGGGATAAACATTTTTCCCTTGAGGAGGGTAAATAGTTTATCCCTGAGGAGGGTAAACATTAGCCCCTTGGGGAGGATAAACATTAGACCCTTGGGGAGGATAAGGTTGTTGTCCTTGAGGATCCCAGGTGGGATTTGGGACACCCGGATAATTTTGTCCAAAAGATAGTCTAGAAGGAATAGGATTTGATACTTCTCCTTGTGGGTTATGGTATGATTTCCCCCCATTGTAGGGTTGATTAAATGTACCTCCTGAAGGTAATCCCCAGGATTGTGAAGGGTTTCTGGAAAAATAAGGTTGCCCCCCTGCCATAGGCTGATTTACAACTATGGTTTGACCAGTAAAGGGACGTTTTATTCTAAAAGGAACGTGTAAAGGGGTTGTCCCCCAGGAGGGGTAGGCCCATTAAAGGATGGTTGTCCCTTGGGAGGTATAGGTCCACTAGATGGTGGTTTCCACCCAGTTGGGATATGTCCTGCAGCTGGTTGTGTATGTCTGGAAAGGGTTTGCATCCACTATTGTAAAGGTGTTCCAACAGGATCTTCTAGAACATGAGGAGATGTAGTGTGAAAAGGTGTAACGGTGGGAGTAACAGTTGAAGTACCTTTTGTATGCTGAGAAGTGATGAATCCAACATTAAGGTGGACTTGTGCTGACATAATAGCAGGATCAATGACTTTTTTGATGGAATTATCAATATTCTAACCAGATGGTCCTGCCTCAACAAAAAGATGGTCATGAGGATTAAGAGGTTGTCGAATATATTGAAAATGCTCGTAAAGATCACGTCCCGATGGATTCCTCCATACAGAACAAGAAAGTGTTTTATGTGGATCTACTGCATTAGTAGGATGAACGGGGGTCCTAAAGTCATCACTAAAAAATGGTTTTGTGGATCCCATATATGTCTCGGTAATTGATCTTAATGGTCAAAAAGGGACTTTTTGTTCTATAATATTACCAATTGAGTCTAATCGAACTAGGAGTGGTTCAATAGGATCTTATGACACAGGTGAAGTATGAGGAGTGGGATCCTCAACTGTAACCAAGGCTCTTTTTGAATTTTCTAACAAAGGAGTAGAAACACTCCTAGCGTCAGAGCGATTTTCTACCTCTTCACAGTAGATTTCTTATTGTGAATTAGGAGGTAAGGGTTCACATCCTTCTTCCAGAGGAAACCCTTTCATCCAATGTGATATGAAAAGACCTTTATCGTCTACAAGATCAATCTTGAAAAAATATTAAAACAAAATCACACGCTAAAAAAATCTAGAAGAATCAAAAAGCAAACAAACCTTCTCTTAATGACCATACTAGTTGGTGATGAATTCCAACATTGCATGATCAAATTGAGAAGGGGATAGGATATGAGAAGGTGGAAAATTTATGATGGAGACCTGCTTAACAGACTTACGCCTTGGTGCAAGCTTCCACATAGTAATCGTGGATTTACCCTCTAAAGAGCCCAAGTGAGTTTGACCACCGTATGTTCCAGGTATAGTGAAGACTTCCCTTCACTGTCACCTTGTGTAAAGATGCTAAAGATTATTTCTACTAAATACACCAACTTGCAGTCAGCCCCTAGGTGGGTAAAGTCGATAGTCTAGTCTGAATGTATGGGCAGGATAACAAGTCTGAAATCCTTCAAGAGAACTAAGGACAAGTGGACCAGTAGAACTCCAAAGGACCCCGAAAAAATTCAGAATTCACGAAGAACTAATACCAAATGAAGATATTTGGACCTCAATAATAACCCCCAATATATGATCTTACTACTATGAACAGTTAAACTGCAGAGGGATAATCTATGTGGCTCTGCCAAATGCGACCTCATGTGTAACCCCTGTGTGAGAGGGGAATCCTAGATATTCTTATATGAAAATTGGATTTTCTCTCCTTATCGCAAGATTCTAAGTTTGTTTTGAATACTTTGGAGATTTGTACTCATATCCCAATCCAAACTGCTAATCCTAGTCTAATGTTGGTGGAAGAATCTAAAAAGAAAGAGTTTCTAGATCAATTTTAATTAGCGTTGATTTTTTGGTTGTTCTTTAATCAGAGGTGAATGAGAGTGAAACTAATGATATTATTACTCAATTCCCAAAAATGCATAAGAAAAATGATAAACAATCGTTTCTTTCAATGAAATTATATTTATGGGAAGGAGGAGAATTTTTTATTTCACTATCAAACACAAAAATGCAGAAATTCCATGCAATTGTTCTCAACAAGAATCCAATTCAATGCTAAAAACTTCAGAAATTGATTCTAATATCCAAAATCCAATCATGAAAAGATATCTCTTTGTTTAAATATGAACATTAATTGATTTTATTTGAAGCTTCTTGTGCCAACCAGATTTGACTATTTGCATTTTATAAACAATTGGAAGCAAGTATCATATAAACAAAATTAACACTCTCACAATGATCAGAAAAGAAGCAAAACAAATTTAGACTTTTCAAAATGAAAACCAAGACTCAAACAAGAAAAATTGCTTGGAAAGATACAAATCAAAGACCAAATGAAATAGTACCAAGATCTCTAGACTTCCTTGTGACAACTTTCAAACAATCAGATGAACGAGAAAGTATCAAAAATCAACTCAAGATCAAAAAGAGGAAGAGTGATTCCAAACAAAGAAATATCTTAAAAAAACAAGCATAGAACCAAAAAACCTTAGAAATAAATGGGTTGCAAGTTTTATAGAAGACACACACTGATAGAAAAAGTCCTGAGTAGGAGGAAAAACCAAAAAATCACACCCAACAGAGACATCCAACAATTTTTCAACAAAGGAAAAATTGGCACTCTGGTTGTATAGGAATCAGAGCGCTACAATGCTCCCTAAAGCACTGCAGAGGAGCATCGATACTCAAATCAATGCTCTGGCTATAAGGTAAGAGGGGTGCTTTTTTCTGAGAATGAAAGATTATCAACCAAAAAAACAAAAAATCGATAAGGCTTGATCATCTTCCTGTGTAAGGTGACTTCAGGACTGACAACACATGTTATGAAAGAGGAAAAATATAGTGAGTAGGATCTGAAGATAGGAAAATACTAAGACAAGACCAAGGAAATAAACCAAAACTGGAAGCTTTGATTCCCTAGTGGAGTCGCCAATTTCTGTGGTAGGAAAATTCCCCTGCGGACAGGTGAATGTCCTCTTGGATATTATACCCCTATGACCAAGACAGAAAAATGCTAACATTGAACAATAACATTCCTTTAAATGTAGCTAAACTAGTCAAGGGAAACAAAGAAGAAAGCATCAATACCTTTTTCTGAAGTTTGTCCTTGCTCAGTCCAAGTTGAACTTGATCTTCAAGACCTTTAAAGAGTTCTACAATTCAATAGATAGAAAAGACAATGCATACTTCCTATTCTACCAAGATTAGTTCTAACTAGATTTATCAAGAAGAGACAATCCCATGCAAATGAACACAAACTTGAATGAAATAGGCCAAGCATATATATTAATGAGAACATAACAAGGTGCTTACAAACTGTATATGTAGATGCAGCAACCTCACCAAGTCCTCCTTGTCCAACCCCTTGTTCAAAAGATCCACAATCAAAATGGAAATACTTTACACTGATATTCTCCCCTTTTCACCATGAGAATGCCTCATATATTCTTTGAGAGGCTCAACCACCTTAGCTATTCTTGGGATAATTTGAGGATATGACTCAATTGATTGTGGGTTTTCCCTTAGATCCATCCTTTAACTTGGATTCTAGCCAAATTGACTCGGATGATTTTTAGTTGTCCTTACAGATAAGGGAGATTCTTTCCCAAGATTCTCTCAACATATCGGTGCTCCCTCAAATTTGGCCACAGAGCATTATAATGCTCCCTACTAAGAGGTCAAGGAGCATTATTGATGCCTGCAAGTGGGCAGGGGAGCGTTGATCTCCAAAAATACTTTTAGGATGATTATTCTTTAAGGTAAAAGCTTGTAAAATTTTCCAAATGACATATTTTTCCTCTTCCAACAAGTCTTAGAGGATGTCCCAAGTGTTCTTATGATCTCATCTGCAATGCGACATGTACAAGAAAAAAAATAATGACTTTTGCGACACTTGCAACAATGACAATGAGACATTATCGAAGTGAGGAATTTTGACGTGTAACACCTGGTCAGTCCTCAAAAATCCACGAAGATAAAAGATGAGGTGGAGAAACTCCTCAAAGTTGGTTTTATCTACCCTGTGCAACTGATGGAATGGGTATCAAACCCTATTCCTATCAACAAGAAGCAAGGAACAATTCACATTTGTATGGATTTCCATGATTTAAACAAAGCTTGCCTGAAAGATAATTTTCCAATCCCATTTATTGATCAGATTGTTGATGAGTGTGCGGGTTGTGAAGTCTTTTTTTTCATGGATGGTTTTTCAGGATATAATCAAATTCAAATCAAACCCAACGACCAACATAAAACAACTTTTATTTTTCCTTAGGGTACTTTTGCTTATCAGAAAATTCCTTTTGGCCTGAAGAATGTTGGAGATACTTTTTAGTGATCCATGTTATTTTCTTCTCATGACCTCAAACACATTGTTAAGGGATACGTGGATGATCTAGCATCACGTTTTCACAAGATATCTGATCATCCCACCCATTTCCAAACTAATCTTTGTGTGGTGTAGCTACTATCGGATTCACTTGAATCCAAATAAGTGAAGATTTTGTGTGACATCGAGTCATTTATTAGGTTTCATCATTTTTGAAAAAAGGGATCATGGTTGATCCTCTTAAGGTTGAGGTGATAGTCCAATTTCCTCCCCTGCACATAATATCCTAGCTTCAAAGTTTACAAGGGAAAGAGAAATTTATTCAATGATTTGTCATTAATTATGTCGAGATTACGAAAGGGTTCCTATGTCTTTTAAAAAAGGGAGTCCCATTATGTTGGGATGAAGCAGCTCAGTGCTCCTTTGATGCATTGAAACATGCTCTGACGTCTTCCCCTCTACAAAGACCTCCTGATTACGACAATGATTTCTTGTTATATGTGGCTATTTCAGAGTCCGCAATCGACATGGTCTTGGTACAAGAGGATGATGCACTCAATAAGCACATTATCTATTATCTTAGCCAAGGCCTACTTGGACCTGAGCTCAACTACTCGCATGTTGAGAAACTCACTTTGGAAGTTTTTCATGTTGTCCAACAATTCTGTCACTATATGTTACTTCGCAAGACCATTGTCGTTGTCATCGTCAATCCTTTTCAATATGTGTTAACGTGACTTGTCATCGGCAGAAAAATCAGTCAATGGATATTTATCCTCCAAGAGTTTGACTTGGATTTTGTTTTAGTGAAGTCTAAAAAGTCCTTTTTCTTTGCTAAGTTCATCTCAGAGCTTCCATTCGAGAATGGTGATATTTTTCCTAAAGAATCACTAATTAATGAAGATCTCTTTCTGATTAAATATTTAGACCCCTAGTATGGATATATATTTGTGTATCTTTAGACTTTGAAGTTCCCCACTTCTTCTTCTCATGATGAGCGTCAACAAATATGACACCAAGTGAAGAACTACCTCATCCTTAATGACACTTTGTATCATCGAGGAGTGGATTTCATTCTTTGGCGATGTCTTACTCACGATGAAGTGGAACTTGTTTTGAATGACTGTCACACTGGAGAACGTGGCGGTCATCTATCTGGGTTGGAAACAACCCAAAATATTATTCACATAGGATACGTCTAGTCCTCGTTAATCAAATATTGTGTTGAGGTGGTCAATAAGTGTCACCCGTGTCAGATCTTATGTTGGAAGATGTGGGCACACCCTGCTCCTATGTTACCGGTTATTGTTGTCGGTCCCATGACCAAGTGGGGGATTGATTTCACTACATGTCACATGAATTCTTCCAGGGGGCATTGTTATATCATTGTAGCAATCGACTATTCACTAAGTGGGTAGAAGCTATGCCGAAATTTAACAATGAAGGGGAAATTGTTGCCCTTTTCGTTTTCAATCAGATAGTAGCTAGATTCGGTATCCTGAAAGAGATTGTCACTGACCATGGAAGTCACTTTCAGAAAAAAATGATGATTGAATTAACGTCAAATATTGAGTTTAAATAGGAACATTATTCACCCTATTACCTGCAAGTGAATGGTCAGGTTGAAGCTATGAATAAGTCTCTTAAAGCTATTCTTTAGTGAACGATCAATTCGGCCAAGTCAAATTGGCATTTGATGCTATATTCGACATTGTGGGATTATCGAAAACCAATCAAGACTTCTACCATTGTTTCACCTTTTCAACTCATCTACAAGTTGGAGGCAGTATTGCATATCGAGTGTCAAATCCCTTCTCTAAATTTGGCAGTGGAGTTGAAGCTCGACACTACACTGCTTGAAGAACGTTGTCTATATCTCGAGCAGCTCAATGAGAAGCATTGTGATGCAGCCTTTGATAACGAGGCTCATAAGAAATGATTCAAGTATCAATATGATCGAACTATTCTCCCTCATATTTTCTCCAAAGGAAATCTTGTCCTGGTCTACGACCAAGATAAAGATCCCTTGGGGGCAAGCAAGTTCATATGCATGTGTTTTAGACATTTCATTATAAAATAGGTCTTAGAAAAGGGTGCTTACCATATTTTTGATTTCTAGGGGAATGTCTTAGTGTAGCCTAGAAATGGGCTCTACCTTAAGAAGTATTTCACTTTGGTAGGTCACCTGGGTGTGTCTTCTTGTATATATGTATATTTTTTCTATACATGTTTGTCTTTTTTTTTTTGGACGTGTAGTTATTAAGTTATATTTTCACTATGGAAGATATCAAGTGAATCATAGGTTTATTTTGGATTCATGGATGACACCAGCTGACACACAGAGAGAATTGCTTCCGTAGCCTGGGTGATTTTCACACCTAGTAGTTAGTTGCTATCTTCTAGAGGTATTTGTCTAGGTGACGAAACCAATAATGTCGTCGAGTACAATGTAGTGATATAATTGCTACATGATGCCTTGTCACATGGTATTTCTCACCTCTGGGTTTACTTAGATGCTCAACTGGTCGTGTCCAGGCCCCTATTTTCATGTAAATACTCTGCAACCAAAAATACCCTTTCTGGCAACCTTGCATTTTCCAAAATTATTGAGATTGTTAAATGAACTGATATGTCATGATCCTCTTTGGCCCCCCATGCTGACTAAGTTTTCTTCTGACATCCCTATGTTTGATGGAAATTTTGGACAATATCCAGGTGATCACGTGACTACTTTTCACTTGTGGTGCTCATCCAACTCGTTGAAGGATGACTCTGTTCAGTTGAACTTGTTTCAAAAAACTCTTATAGGGGGTGCAGTGAAATGGTATATCGAGCTCGAAAACTTGAAGTAATATTAACTTAATGAACTGGCTATAGTTTTCCTGAACCATTTCCAATTTCCAGTGAGATACGATGCCAACACTGAGTTGTTGGCCAACTTCGAGCAGACTAAAGCAGACCACATCTCGAATCATATCCATGAATGGCGTCGAAGAAAGAGATTCATTAAGGTCAAGGTCCTTCCTTCATTTCTTATTGAGTGGTTCTTAAAGTCTTTGGTGCCTTACGTGTCCAAATATGTAGCAAAGTTTGGGGTGTTTTCTGAAGAAGAGGCTATTATGAGATCCCAACAACTGGAACTAATTTACTCTCAGTTTGGCATGTGTTACAAGATCATACCCAATTTTCCATGGTCAACTCTCAATAAGGCCAAACAAAATTTAGGGCCCCACGCTAATGGCATATTGAGCTCAGCAAAAAGAAATTCCATAGATCTGTTATCTAATCAATTACAACAATTATTGATTCAATAGAGTGTGGTCAGACAAAATCCTAGTTCAATTGCCCCTGCAACCTAGACCTCAAATGTACAGAGTGTGCAATCAAAAACTCCCAAGGCTCACTAGTAGACCGAGGGAAAGAATAAACATAAAAACAAGAAGGGTAAAGGGGATAAAAAGGCTGCTAACAATGCTGGCAAGGGAAAAACTGAGAAGAGGAAGGTGAAGTTTTCGTGTAAGATTTGCATGGATGAACACTTAACTCACCTATGACCTCCACTTGTGGAATCCCAGAAGCTACTGACACAAAAACAACCTGTTGTTTTGACAAATCTTTTTCCACAAGGGAAATATATGTCTCAAGATTCTGCATCCATTAGTGTGTCTGGGGGCATTCAGGGACCCCGTGCACCTAATCTGAACAACCCGGCCACAAAAAATTACATGATGAATGTTGAATCTCATTTATCAACCATGACTCATGACTACAGAATGTTGAAATCTTTTGAGAAGGGAAAAGATGCCTCCAACCCATTGAATCCTCTTCAAATTGAGAATACAGTGGGAGAGATAATGATTTGCATCCCTAAAGGTGTGTTCAATAAGGCTTCTCATAACTGAAAAGCGAGGGCTTCTTAGAATTACTCCATTGTGGAGGATATGGCACAAACCCCTTTCATAATGTCTTCTCTGGAGGTTCTCTAGAGTTTCCCCTCACAGAGAAAATCTCTGTTGTCCACCTTGGGAGCAATAAAACCCAGTAACTTGGCAATGATCCTTTTCAATCCAAATGACCTTAAAGCTTGTCTTCCTCCCCATGTCACCTTTAAGATAATACTGGCATACACAATGAAATAGTTGACATGAAACATTTTTCATATGGTGATTGATGAGGGTTTCTCGAATTGCATGATTTTGTTGGCATGTTGGAGGTACATTGGCCAACCTGAGTTTTCTCCATTGCCTATGTTGCTTACAACTTTTGATGATGGATCATTCATACCACATGGTACAATTCCCTCTTTTCCCATGTAGTTGGAGGGTAAAATTTTGTGTTTAGAGGTTGAAGTAGTCAATACGCCTCTAGAATACAATCTTTTGTTAGGATAGAGTTGGACTTATGCAATGAACGTGGTTGTAGCCACTATTTTTTGGGTCTTATGATTTCTGCATGAAGGCCAAATTATAAACGTCGACTAGTTGTCCTTCTCTCATCCTGACCCTTCATCGGGGGCTTCCACGGCCATGATGATTAATAAAACACAACCTAGCACTGTCAACTTAGGTGTTGGATTGTTTCCGTCATTGATGGGAAATTTTGACTATTTGTCACCTTCCAATTATGTAAGGTTTATTTCGGTTGTCCTAGACCAGCCAAAGGATGCAACTTTTTAGGGTTTGTCTTTTAAAATGACCTCCTTTCATGACCCATGGGATTTACCTTCCCCATTGGCTTTGATGGAAGGGAAAGGGCACCTTGGAATGGCCATGCCGTTATCCACTGTTGAGGTTGCATACAACGTTGTCGAAAAATCCTCGTCCAACCCCGATCTATATCCCCATTAAGAGCTAGATCCATTTCTCGAGCCTATTTGGGATTAGTACTCTCACACCACTCAGGACCCTTTGGACATAACATTTCCCTCTAATGAGGCGATTCTGGCGGCTATGAATGGTCCCGACAGACCTTGGGATGATCTTCACCACAAATATTATTTTCTTCCCGAGCTTAAGAGAATAGAGGTAGGAGAGTTTATTATGACCATGAATGGAGATATCCCTTGTCCTATTAACCCTCTTTCTATGCACAAAGTATAAACTAAGGGAAACATGGAAAATATCGTTGAAACTATTCCTATTGATATCTCCAAAACCCCTGGTGTCATGGAGAATGTCTCCGTCGGAGAAGATTGATCCCCCGAAGAGATTCAAATATAAATAGAGTTGTTTAAATAGTTTTGTGACATTTTTTCCTGGTCTTATGAGGATATTCCAGGAATCGACCCAAGAATTTTTTAACACAAAATCATGACTTACCCTGATTTCAAACCAGTCTGACTGAAGATTCACCTAGTCAATCCTCGAAAATCCACGACGATAAAAGTTGAGGTGGAGAAACTCCTCAAAGTTTGTTTCATCTACCCCATGAAACTGATGGAATGGGTATCAAACCCAGTTCATGTCAACAAGAAGCAAGGAACAATTCATTTTTGTATGGATTTCCATGATTTGAACAAAGCTTTCCTGAAAGACAATTTTCCAACTTCGTTTATTGATCAGATTGTCGATGAGTGTGCGGGTTGTGAAGTATTTTATTTCATAGACAGTTTTTCGGGATATAATCAAATTCAAAATTTTAGGGATGATTTTAGGGGCTAAATTTCGCTCATGGGCTAATTTTCCATGCTTTTTCAAAAAAAAAAAGATTCTCTTTTCTAAAATTTATTAGCCCAAATTCTATAGAATAAAATTATCTCAACTTAAAAATAGCCCAAATTTTATAGAAGCTATATAAAATCCTTATAAATTTGAATATTTTTACAAAAATATCACCAATATTTTATATTTTTCATATTAAAGACTAGTAAGATTCACCAAGTTTTCTACATTTTGAGATAAATTACCATCCTTAAAATTATCCCTGATTCAAATCAAACACGAGTGTTCATGCTCGAATCGTCGTCGGGTGAGCAAGAATGGGAGCACTAGCATGCCCTGTTGGGCTTAGCAGGGCAGAACAGGTTTGCTGTGGATCAAAAAGGGTTAACAGAGAATAGAAAACCAAACGAAATAAAATCTACCTAAGAACTGAAAAGCAAATAACATTACAACCATAAACAAAACTTCAAACGTGAGACAAGGGAGTTCCCAGTGGTTTCAAGGCTTGATC